>CABHOG010000230.1:29462-51207 GCA_902168055.1 Aratinga solstitialis
TCATTTTCAAATTCTTTCACACTAGGAAGTCAGCAATCAAGATAACAAAGTCTAGGTTTCATAACAGGTACTTTCCCAGCCACTGAATAAGCTCACAGTTTCCAGTATCTGTTTTCCTCACTCTGGGTGTCACTCAAGACCATCAAATCAAACAACAAGAGTGCTGTAAACCAGCATTTTCTGAAGCACTCAGCTCTCAAAAGTGTCAGAGGCCCAAAAGAATGACCAGCCATTCCCTCCTGGTTTTTTTGTCTCTTATCAAAACAAAATCTCATTAAAATACAAATAGGGGTATATTAGAAAATTTTCTAGATGCCCTTTTTCTTAACTGTTGGGCAGAGTTACAGGAAAGCCAGAAAAAAACAGAAGTGGCTCAGTCAGCTTGAAATCCCTTTAGGGAACTTAGTGTGCCATTCATTTGGATTGCTAAATAATTCTCAGGGTGAGGTTTACAGCTGGGAAAGTGGTTATTTGGATCAAAAGGTGTTCCAGGTTCGTAGGATTCCCCTGTACAAAGAATGGACACCAAACAGTGTAAACAATCAAATGCTCTAGTCTATTTATTGAGTTATTAGTGCAAAACAAATATATATATATATATGCAAAGCAGGTTACATCCATACCAACCCCTGGTTGCATGGGATACTGCTGAGCAGGAGAAGGAGATGGAACATGTTGCCCAGTCGGAGGGCTGATAGGCAGTGCGTCATCAGGGCGTCCCCCAAATCAAGATGCGCATCTGGCCTTCTCACCCGTCCATCCCTGCACAGGTCCTTATATCCCCCCTTGGGTTGGAGTGGAAAATTACCAGTGGCAACATCCATGCACACGTGGCCAGCATGTGAATTGAGGTTTACTGGCATAAGACTCCCTTTTGCTAACAGCGGTGTTAACTCCCCTATTTTCAAGGTTATGTTCCCACAACCCATGCCAAACAGTACTTTTCTATTTTTGTGTGTTTCACCACAGACTATTATCTACTGTCCCTGACACATGCCACCCGGTGGTCCGTGGTTGGAACACACAAATATTTTACCATTTGTACTGCAGTTTTATATAATATACTGTCTATAAGGGAACGTATTAGTGCTAAAAGACAAGGAACACAACATAAAATACATAAAACCCCAATACCTATTACCACTAATAATACAACAGCTTTTTGCAGCCAGTCCCACCCCCACGTCCATCCCTGAAAGGGGTTCCACCTGGTGTTTTCTGCTAGCTGGCTAGTGAGGGTCTTTAACTTTTGTATTTGTGCATGTATTGAACTGGAGTGGTCACTTAAATTCATGCACCATAACCTGTCAAAGTCTTCACACCCATGCTTATGTACTAAAAGCAAAAAATCAATTGCTGCCCTATTTTGTTTTGCATGATCAGGGTGGCAAGCACTTTGGCTTTGGTTCTTCACAAATTGCTAACAAGTCTCTAGATGACATGGAGGAAAAGCAAAGCGGTGATGTCCAGGCTCCAAAAACCAAGGTTTCATCAATGCGTTGGTCAGATATACTAAAAGTCTTGGGAACCTGGAGAGAGATGCTGTTACTGTCCAAAGACACAGTCCTTGGCTTTCCTTATCCCCTTCTCTGCTTAAGGAATCTTAAATAACACAAGAGCAGCTTCTTGACATTAGCCTTTGAAAATAGAAGATTCAAATACGATATTTATTATATTATTATTACTTATAATAGTTACTTATACTAACTTTTGCTTTTTTTACTGTGAGGATAATGAAACCTGCTTTAGATGACCCTGCTTGAGCAGGGGATTTGGACTAGGTCATCTCTTGTGCCAACCACAGGCTGCTTGGCCTGCCCTTCCCTCCTGGACAGCCCTCTTATAACAGGGGAGGCCATTCCTCACATCAAGGTCTGGCATGGCATGTGTCCCCGCCACTCAACGCCTGCTGGGTTGCAGCCAGCAGTGGAGCTAAAGGTTCTTCTTGGTGGCAAACACAGAGGCCAACCCAGTCTTGCCCTTGACTGTGGTAGGAGGCATTTGGCCAACCTCAGTCTTTGCACCTCATCAATGCAGAGTTTCACCTGCCTCATCCAGTAACAAGTTGCTACCATGGCAAAGCACACACAGATTTACATTAGCAGTATAACTACTACAGGGTGCAGCAGTGCGTTGAAGATGCTGGTGGCAGTGGGGGACCAGCCAAAGAATATTTCCTACCAGTGGGGTTCTCCCACCCTCTTAATTTGTTCCATTACCTGCTTTATAACACTAGGATCTTTCTAGCTTCCACCTTGGCATTTTCATCAGGGAAATTTACATCTTGGCACATCCAAACCAGATGACAGCTACCAGGCTTTTCCCACAGCCAAGGAATAGCATCAGAATAGCATTAGCTAATCTGTTTTGATTACTTCCTATTTGATGACTTTTTATGTCCTCCAGTTTCTCAAGAATAAGAAACAAAATGGCCTTGTGACAGAACAGTTGCAACAAGTGTTCCAGACTCTGGAGCAGCAGTTTACAGACAAGGTCACATATAGCATTGGTCAGTGGCAATGCATCGATACAGACACCAAACACCACATACAGCCTACACAAAAGCAAAAAATAAAAGAAATGAATGGCAAGAAGCAAGAACCAAATGTAAAGACAAAAAGAAAGGACAGACAAGCAGGAAGTAAAATACAAAACCCCTTAAAGAAGCAGCAGCATTATATTCTTATGGGTTCACTGAAGCAGAATACCTTACAAGCTTCCCACTTCTCATGTTTCTCCACTTCCACTAATGTCAGTTGGGCAAGGCATAGGAATAAAACATTCCAGCTGAAACCAAGAGCCAGACAGTGAAATTCTAGAAGTCATAGAAAGCAGAAATCTACTAAACTTTCAATCTGGCATTACCCACAGCTAAATATAAGAACTGTTCTCACTTAAGCTCCGGAGTTTCCATAATCTTTTATTATCTTATTAGTCATTTTAACAATAACCATTCTATTTCTGTTAGATAAGAAAAGCTTTAACAAAGGTCTGACCAGACCACAAAGAAAAAAATAAAGAGATATGGCAGAAACTTGCCTAAGTTTAAACAGACAACGCAGCAGACATTATTCTCATGCTGTGCACATCTCTGACACCCCTTTAAGAGCCTGCAAGAAAACAGTCTCACTAGCTAGAACGGATGTTCAAACTGTTTTGTAGTTTAGATAGCTTTCTACACTGCACTTCCGTTAATTAAAATAGATACACTTCAAGTAACCAGAGCAGCTTTCAAACTTCAACTTCCTACATTTTCTAGGCAGGCAATGATGTTATAAAAAAACTCCACTTCTACAAAAATAGAACAAGCAGTCTGGCCACAGATACCCACTTCTGATGATTTCTGGAACAAACAGTAACTGTCATTGGGGATTGTTAAAAATGAACTCTAATCCACTTTATTAGCATATAGCTGTGGTTTCAGCACATTCTAGTTCGAGGAGCTGTCGCAGTTTACCAAACTGTCTGGACAGTCGAGGGCAGCCCCAGCACCGGACAATGCTGCAGCACCAGAACCCTTCAGCACACACAGAACGAAGCAGTCAGCTTTAGTAACTCCCCATCTCTGTGTGTCTCTGTTAAATACGTGGGGCTTTTGTCTCACTTCTTCTTGCCATCGGTGTCAAGGCTTCCCCGAACAAAAACAATCTTCCTTCACAGGAAGGGCTGACAGACTGGAAACCACTAACACGCTTACATCACGTTGCCATAACTTAGCACCTGCTGCGAAGCAGAGCTGGGAGCGATCGCTTCAAGCAGAAGGAAGGGAGGAGAACAGACTACGGCAGAGAACTGGTGTGTGTGTGTGCGTGTGTGTGATGTTTTCCACCCTGCCACTCAGAGAAGTGACAGGCAGGAGAGCAGCGCGCCCGAAAGGGGGCTCGGAACGGGCCGGGAGCCGCTGCCCGCACCGCGCCTCGCAGAGTTACAGCCAGGGGAGGGCACCGACGATGCCTTATAAACTTTCTTTACCCAGTGCTGTGCGGGGTTACCGCCGCCGTTTCAAAGCCAGGGGCAAGCCGCTGGTTTCCGCAGGGCTGCGCTCGGCCTCCCCACTGCCGGGGACAGCGACCAGGGCGCCCTGAGTAACCCGCGGCCGCGCCACCCCCGTCTGTCTGCAAGCGAGGAAAGCAATGAGGGGTTGGCCGACCCGTCCCGTTCCCCCACCCCGCTAACTCCCCGCACAGCCGCAGGTATTCCCCCACCCCAGCCCGCAGCCGCGCCCGGACATGCCCCGCCGCAGGGGAGCGAGCGGCCGGCACTCACCCAGGCAGATGGCGGTGAGCGGCACCAGCGCGCCCTGCCGGAACTCCGCGGCTGCTGCCTTCTCCATGGCGGGTCGCCGCCGCCTGCTCTTCAGCGCGGGGTAGGAGGGATCCACGGCAGCTCCGCACCCACCTCTCCTCTACGCTGAGCCGCGGGGCTGGGAGTAACGCCGACCGCTGCCACAGCCCTATGGCCAGGTCACACTCCGTAGCAGGTGGAGCAGCAGCAGCACCGCCCCACGTGACAGACCCACCGTGCAGTTGCGGCGGCCGGGCTGGAGGACGAGGGGAGCACCGCCCTGCTCCTCACACCTGAGAGGCTGCCGAGAACCGGCGGGCGCGCAGGCGGAGCGCAGCCCGGAAGGGAAGGGTCGGGCCCCCCAGTGCTGGACCGTGGGACCTGCCGCCCGGACGGGGCACTCCGCTCCCGCCGCTCCCGCCGCTCCCCAGCCCTCACTGCGCTCCACGGGGCTGAGGGGAGCCCGCGGCCCCATGGCGGGAGGCCGCGCCCAGTGCCGCCGTGGCCCGCCGGCTCCCCCTGCTGGGGACCAGCCTCGGCCCAGCCGAGCCAGGGATCGGTCGCTGGCAGAGCTCCCCCTGAAGCTGTGCTAGGGCGGCAGCGGGGCGTAGGGGTCGCGGCTGGCGGAAGCGAACGCGTTGAAGGGATCAACTCAGCTGCCATAGGCAGCGTGCTCGGGGCGAGAGTTGCCCCGCAAACGGGGCTGTGCCTGCAGCATTCCGCTCCCTTCAGAGCTCGTGCGAAGGGATGGGACCCGCACCCTGCCAGGCCCTGCCTGTGTGAAACAGGTAATCCGGTTGTGCAAACAGGGTTACGGATTGCAGCAAGTCAATACGATTTAGGTCGATATAAATTACATAAACCCATCCTGTTCCACTGAAAACTTGACAGTCTCGTGTTCACAACAAACAGCAAGATGACCAAGTTAACTGGGAACTTCACGAGCAGGACAATGAAAGATGAAAGACAAACTGCTGGAATGAACCAACTCTACCTCACGTATTTCCTGAACTTTTCACTGTTTTCCCATTTGCAGGTGCTCACATCCCAGAAAACTGGTCCAACCTCCTCTGATAGTGGCACAGCTGCTCTTTTCCAAGGAGCAAAGTGATGCAGCTGCTAAGCAGTGGTTTCATGCAGCTACAGACACTGACAGCAGCAGCAAACCCAGCAACAGCACCAGTTCCTCAAGTACACAAATGAGGGCTGTGCTGCAGGGCACAGTTTAATCCCCCAGTGCAAAGATGAGGTCCTGCTGCATTTCACTATAAACACAGAAAAATTTCCCTATGTGCTTTAAAAAGAATTGCATCTTTGCATTTCTTAGCAGTGTCACAAGATACCAGATGTGCAGTCTGTGGGTATTTAAAACAGAATCTCTCCAATCACTAAATTAACTAGTGATTGGTAAATTCAATGTCATCAATCAATACCAAACAATCAATAACAAACATTACTGAACCAGGTTTCCCATGAAAGAGATGTAATGAAGTAAAATTAATATTTAAGGGGTTTCCATCCACCCTCAAGGGACACATGCCCCCAGGGTTACTTACATACCCTGCAGGGCAAGCTGCGGTGGGTGCACTTCATTTAGAAAACCAGGGATTCCGTTACTCTGTCATCAGTGGGCCCAGGTTCAGCTTCTCACTTTGACTAGACCTGGCAGAGCAATCATATGAAAAGGACAGCCTTCCTGGGGAAGAGTAAGAAAAGCAAGAGACAGCAGTAAGACGAGCTAGGATGCTGAGGTAAAGCTGAGGCATTTGCTAACAGTGAACATCACCCTTTAGCAGCACACGCTCCATGAGAGACTCTCACTAAAGAGATGCAACAACTTAACTTACAGTTGATGCACGTAATCAGACTCTTGTCCTGGGTTCAGCAGTAGCAGTCATTCTTCTCCATCTTGGTAGCTGGTGCAGCGCTGTGCTTTTGACTTTTGGCCTGGGAACAGCGCTGATAACACCGATGTTTTCAGTTACTGCTTGGGAATGTTTTGGTCTGACCAAGGACTTTCTGAGTCTCATGCTCTGCCAGGGAGGAGGGGAAGCCGGGAGGAAGCAAAAACAGAACACCTGACCCAAACTGACCAAAGAGGTATTCCATACCACAGCACGTCATGCCCAGGATGTAAAAATGGAGGGCAGAGACTTGGAACGGTTGGGGGTTTGTTGCTGGGTCTGGCGGTGAGCGATTGTATTCTTTTCCTTGTATTTCCCGGGTCATTGTTGTTGGCGGTGGTGGCAGCAGTGGTTTGTGTTATACCTTAGTTACTAAACTGTTCTTATCTCAACCTGTGGGAGTTGCATTCTTTCGATTCTCCTCCCCATCCCTCTGGGACCTGGGGGGAAGAAAGAGAGGGGAGTGAGTGAGCGAACTGCCTGAGAGGCTTAAACCATGACAGTTCTTTTTGGCGCCCGAACAGGGTCACGAAGGGTTGAGATAGCAACAGGATTAATAGCCACTCATCACAATGCTGATTTATTGGCTCTCAAAGTTGTTGCTCTTGATTCTCTGGAGTTCATGGTTTCAGCCTGTTGTACCTTACTTGCCGCCGCTATTTCTTATCTTAGCATTTTTCAGACATGGGGTTTAGGTTAAGGTTCTTGTTTCACTGTAATTTATTGGAATGGCTTGTAATATGGGCAGGCTCCAGAAGCAGGGGAGGGCAGATGTGGATGTGGACTTGTACCTGGCAGTTCGGCTGCTCTTCACCGTCCTGGCCCTCGTCCTCGCCTCTGTCTTCACGAGGCTGTGGGAAGGGGAGGGGGGGGGCCGGGGAGCTGCCAGCGGCCTAACCGGCCCGGGAGCGTGGCCCCCCAGGGTCCAGGAGGCCAGGAAGGAGGTGGCAGAGGAGCTGAGCCTCCCCTGCTGAGCCCAGCCAGATGGCTGCTGAGCAGCGGGAGGAGACGGCAGAGAAGCCAAGCCCCGAGGCTGAGCCCAGCCCCGTGGCGGCTGAGAGCATCCCCCGGCAGCCGCCCGCCGAGCACCGCGAGTCCAAGCCCCAGGAGGATGCAGGAGACCACGCAGCACTTCCCAGCAAGGCAGAGGAGGAAGATCGGGACTCAGACAAAGAACAGCTGGTGGTGAGAGAGCCGGCAAGCACAGCAGCTACACCAGCCCCATTGACAAGTACAGCAGCATCATTTGAGAGCTCTGAAGGGTTTGAGTGGCCTTTGGGTACCCTTGAGACCTGCCTGCTGATTGTGATGGGGATCAGCATGTTGGCATGCATACAGAGTGTGTTTTCCCCACAACCATTTTGTCTGGTCCCGAGAGTTAAGCAGAGTGGGGTGTGGGCCTTGCCTGGGGTTAGACTACAGTGTAGGATGACCAAGAGATTTTCCCTGAGGCTGGGCAGTCATGAGTGGCAGGGTGTGTGGGACAGTATGGGCAAGTATCTAGTCCACTGGGCCCCTCCAGTGCTTTGGAAGCATCGCAGATGGAAGGCAGCTGTATGGAGTCCCCAAAGACAAGCTGCAGGAACTGCTGGACGGGAGGGTGAATTATTTTGAGCCTGGTGGGCCCATGACACTTCAGGCCATCAGGGCAGAGATGCAGCATACAGGTGGACTCATGATCGAGGGGTGGACTTAACAATGGACACTATTGCCCAGGTTATTGACGAGTGTGAACACTGCACACAACCTCCCCTGCTCTGAAAGACTGTTACAAAAGATGGAGCCCAATATCATGGTCTGGATGGACTCAGCAGCTTTGTAGGGATTGGTCCATGCACTAAGGGATGATCTCTCTCCCTCTGTGTGTGTGTGTATGTATACATGTACATGTGATGGTATATTGAAAATGTGGGATCTGAGCATGACGTGAATGGTATGGAATAAGGAGTGGATACTGTCCTGGGTTCAGCAGTAGCAGTCATTTTTCTCCTTTTTGGAAGCTGGTGCAACGCTGTGTTTTTGACTTTTGGCCTGGGAACAGTGCTGATAACACCAGTGTTTTCAGTTACTGCTTGGTAATGTTTTGGTTTGACCAAGGACTTTCTGAGCCTCATGTTCTGCCAGGGAGGAGGGGAAGCCTGGAGGAAGCAGAGACAGGACACCTGACCCAAACTGGCCAAAGAGGTATTCCATACCACAGCACGTCATGCCCAGGATGTAAAAACGGAGGGCAGAGACCCGGAACGGTTGGGGGTTCGTTGCTGGGTTGGGCTTGTTATCGGATGGTGAGCAGTTGTATTCTCTTCCCTTGTATTTCCCTTGTCATTATTATTATTGGAGGTAGCAGTAGTGGTTTGTGTTATACCTTAGTTCCTTGACTGTTCTTATCTCAACCTGTGGGAGTTGCATTCTTTTGATTCTCCTCCCCATCCCTCCAGGAGCTAGGGGGGGAAGAAAGAGAGGGGAGTGAGTGAGGGAACTGCCTGAGAGGCTTAAACCAGGACAAGTCTACAACTCAAGGAGAGTTATAAAGCAGGTATGTTTATTATGGCTCCGGGTGCAAGGGTGATCACTCCTTCTAACTTGCACCCCTAGGGGTTAAGCAAGCAGATATTTATTACACACAAACATGCATATTCATTAGATTCCCGTGAGAGCAGCCAGGCTATTACAATTAGTTCTAGGAACTCATTATCATAAGTCTCCTTCTTTTGGTGCTTGCGCACTGCCCTCTGGTGGTCGTGGGCAGGGGTCTTCAAGATGAGGTAAGTAGTCTTCCTCACGGTGCACTTTTCACCTTTGGCACAGTTGGACGCCTCAGTGATCACAAAACTAGCTGAAACCAGCCATATCTATAACTTTCTGATAGCTGACAAAGTTTTAGAACAGTATGACCTTCGTACAAAGTTTATTGCAAGCAACACATGATGGGCAGACAAGGAGTATCCTAAGCTAGCAGATGTTCAGGAGGCACTGTCTCCAAACTAACTGATAAGTAGAAGGATGGTAAGAAATAATTCACTCATGTTGGTAGCGCTACTAAATTTTGTTATCACACCACAGACTTACAACACAGATGTTCTCTATCTTAGACCTATGTTAAGCTAAAAGTATTTTAACCCTATATTTTCCAGGCACTAGCTTTCCTTATATCACAGTTGCTATGCTGAATTGAAAACTTTGTGCTGTTTCAAACTTCTGATTGTCATCTAAGAGTCAGGTTAAATCAGGTTCTAAACCACATTAATAAGCATGTGCAAGAGTGCTAATAAGATGGTGTAATAACAGAAGTGGGTGCCAGAAGGGAAATGAGTGGCTGGGGGGAGCTGAGTTCCCCAAGCCCACGACAGGTAACTCACCCAGCTGCGCGCATAATCAGGCCTCTCATACAAAGGGCCCATTTGACACAGACCCAGGTACACATTCAGACACACAGTTCAGATATTTGGTAATTACACATGCTCCATTGAGGAAAAGAGCTGCACAATCCTAATATCTGATTGTGTGGTTAAAATACAAGAGAAAAGCACACTTAATTTGACTGGGATGCCATGCATTTTAAAAATACTAACTAGAACTATGATCCTCATCTGCCCATAATCTCATGAGTGTAATTTTAAACACAGCTCAGTTAAGCAAATACTTTCAAATGTGTCTACATTAAAACAATACCACAGAGATACTCTGTGCTCATGGTCATGCTCATGGCACCATATCTTGTTAAAATTAATCCACTCAGCAGAGAGTCTCAGAGTCGGATTTGGCCAGGGAAATAGAGTAAAAAGATCAAATTATAACATGGGAAAGGAAACACCAGATAAGAAAGGACAGAGAACACCAGGCCAGGCTGAAACTGTCTTAGGGCAATGGTAATGACAGATGCTTTCTGGAACATCTACGGGAAGCAGATCATGTTGGATGTAGAAAGCACATTAAAGTCAAAGCACAGACCCTGGTTCCCTTTTGTTGATTCTTATTTGATAGTGAAAAACTCCAGCAGAGCAGTGAAACAGAGGGATAGGGGCTTTATTTGCTGTCTGGAAACATCACAGTTCACCAAAAGACATCTCTCAGCATACTGAGATACTGCTTCAGGCCTTTATATTTCAACAAAAGTGTGGCTACAGTAGTATCTTGTGGGTTCAGGTGATCCTTATCCTTGCTGAGCTAGACTCATGCCTTATCTTAGCAGCCCTTCGATAGAATTATAATAATTGTAATTCACATTTGTCTCACTCTGGATCTTAATGGATGCCTAGTGGATGATTGGCCTGAGGATCAATAGTATCATGTTCTGTCTACTTGGGATGAGAGAACTGCATGTTAAAATAAATACTTCTACTATGCTAAAGATGCAGAAATCATAAGTGGATCAATACAAAGTTCACCCATCGGTGCGAAGGGCCTGCACGCAGCATAGAGATCTGGCTGTTGTGCGGATGCAACCTGCTTCACAAGTACATTTGTCTGTGCCCTTTTTAAGTAGCCCAATAAGTCATACACATTTATCCACAACTAAATTCTTCCTAATCTAATCAGACAATTCTGAAACCTTTAATGGGCCCATGACTGTAAAATTATTTTGTCTGGGGTTTTGTGCAGTAATCTTCAAATTACAGGTCTGTAACAGCAATAATGGAATATGTCATAAAAGAGTTTTTCCTCAGTGATCTATTATTGTCATAATGTATCTAGTCACCTCTACATTCCACATTAACCCTTTTTATGATAATTATGAGTAAAGTGCATCTCTCATTTTCATTAAATAATATCCTTGCAGCTCACTGAAACAGACTAGATAGGACTGAAAGCAAAGCGACAGACACACATCTGTTTTAGCAGGTTCTATCCATGCCACTAACTTGTTAAGATAAAACCCTCTCAAATTTAGAATTTTTCTTACACTTCGGTGTCCATGTAGGACTATCTTAAAATTCTGAGTCCCAATTTTCAGTCACAAACTTTGGTGTTCACAGAAATAGATGTACAAATCAGCAAACTACATATGAAATTACATGTGCTGTATCTACTGGCATAGGGTAAATCACAATATTACAACACACACACCTTGAAAACATCAGCAACAGAACCCCTGCAAGGTGCTGTACTTCAGGGTGATGTGCAGACCATTTTAACATCTCAATTGAAGAGCTGCACCAAGCTAAGCCACTGTCACAAGCCAAGTTTCAAGCCTTCATATCCTGTTTCATAACATGTGATATGGAGATGGCTCTGGGAAGTTTCATTAGTAGAAGTTATACATTGTATATGCTGGACCTATAGGCGCATTATTTCATTTTAATACTTTGGACAGAATTGGATCACAAAAAAGTCATGTAACACCACCAAAATAAAGCTCTGATAAAGTTTTACTGTGTGTAATCAAAACATATTACAAGTTTCTTTTTTTTTAATATGCAGTAAGAAGATGAAGACATAAAATGATACAGCAATGTTTACAAAGTGTGGATTTCATCAGTATTAGTATTAAAAATGTTAAAATAACTTGGAACATTATCCTGTCCCTGTGAGTAATCTCTGACTACATATAACTTTATTACATTTTCCACATCAGTTCCCTCTTTATCTAGTTTTTCTAAGTCATAAAAGCTTATGCTTCTTTTATAAGCATCTCTTTCTTCAGATTAATTTGGTTGTGATTTCTTTAAGACTATCATTTTACCTGTTCCACAAGTTCTTTCTACACATTTTTCTCTTTTTCACCATAAATGGGTTTCAGTGTAAAGGTAGCACATACAGATAAACAAGCCTGTGATCCCATATATTTTAATCACCGTTCTCTTTTGAAACCTGGCATTAAATCTGGTTATAAAACATAAAGTGTGGTATGAGGCATTATTTGTCTCAACCTTATGTAGTTTACCACTAGTTTTACTTTTACAACGGCTCATATTGCACCAGCACACAATACTATCTGGCTGGATTTAATAAAGTTTACAGTTAGTGACAACTACACTCTCCCTGAAAGGTGTAGTGGGATTGAAATTCTCTTTAACATTATTCCTGTCTTTATCTGTTACAGACCACTAAACTTCACAGTGAACTATTTTCTGTACCCTTCTTTAGGAATTTGTTATTCATGTATTCTACAAACGTCTGGAAAAAAACTCAGCTGTAATTCACATTCCTTTTATGAAATATGATGGGAATAAATATAAGCAACTTTGTATTATAGGAAAGCAAATCCAAATTGCTTGATGGAAGAATACTATAATAAGATCAACAATAATAGGCATTTTTCCAAAGAGAGTGCAAAGCTGTGGTGATATTCCTCTGCGACGCTCTGAATGTTCAATGAAATCCTGATTTTGTATCAAGCAGACCAGATTGAGTAGCAATTACATTAGCGTAATTACTTGAAAAATAAAATAAAAACATTCTCTTTTGAAAGGGTTCAGTTGTCTTTGTATCTACTATCAAGGCAGCATTAATTGTATCTTAATTTTTTTTTTATACTTGTATCTTAGCTCTCTTAACAAAACTGAAGGTTTACATAACCTGCTCCATTAAGTAAATTAGGTCTTGTTTTTATGTAACAGTGTTATTGAGATCAGAGTTTTGAAACATGCAGCATAATTAAGAGAAGATTATTAGACTTCATTTCTAATCCTTACAGAAAATATTTGAGGAAATTTATCAGGGTTTCTTATCAAAATTGTTAAGCTGTACTCTATCAATAAGCTCCACTGGACAGCAAGTCATCTGGTCACTTGAAAGGGATACAGCCAGGCCAGGACCAGCACCTCTTTATTTCTCCTTTTTGCCTTTAAATATTTTCAGCCTGATTCAGTTTTAAAAGTATAACCTCATGGCGCTGTATTAAACCGATAATTATGTTGGTTGTTTCACAAGGCTCTCACCTATCCCCTGTTGATACCTATCGCTGCATGCAGCACACACCCCAGCTCCAGGTCCTGGGATCCTTTGAGCACCTTCCCAGAACCTCTGTGTACCTATGCTGCACAGAGGTTCTTCATCTTACACAGATACAACAAGTTCCTAATAATTCATTCCACTTGTGACTCTACAGTAAAAGGCTATTTCAACACCACATGTACCTCCCCAGTGACTTTATCATTTAATAACTGTATTTGGATTGATTTAAACTGTGGTGATACTGGGTTTTATTATCTACATACTAGAAAAGCACTGCAAGACAACAGCAAGTTCCCTGATCTACTAACATGCTAAATTGATTTCTCTCTTCTGCCTGTTCCTTCACATCTATTGATGAGATGAGTTGGATGATTTAATTTAGTTTATGATAAATCCTTTCATGCTTTGGTTATGTTAGGGGCTTACTCTCTCAGGTAGCTGGAGTCATTAAAGGATTTATTGTTCTTGACATACACAATCTTCAGTAAATGAGGGCTAAAGTAACTAAGAAGCAAGTTTCTTCTGCTTGTAAATGATAGAAGAGCAATACCAAAATAAGGCCGAATCATGTTTCAGGTGTACAAATGTGTTTTCAGATTCCCCTTCACAGGGAAATAATCATAGAATCATATGCTACTGCTGAACCCAAGACAGTATCCACCCCTTATTCCATACCATTCACATCATGCTCAGATCCCACATTTTTTAATATACCATTACACTTATATATATATACATCCACACACACACACAGAGGTATCATTCCTTAGTGCATGGACAAATCCCTATAAAGCTGCTGAGTTCATCTGGTCCATGATATTGGGTTCCATCTCTTGTAACAGTCTTTCAGAGCAGGACAGATGGTATGCAGTGCTGGACTGTTGCCTGCTGATAACACCGTGGAACTTGTCTGGTCACTGCTGAGCTCATCTGGCTTTGTCAAAGTTCATTCTTTGCTGGAATGATGGTCGGAGGGAAGTCAGGGCCAGTCACTGGTGACCTGACAACATCTAGTTGGTGGCCTATAAAAGTGCTACATAGCAGGAAACAGCATACAATTGAGTTCATTGGTTGTTTTCCCCTAAAATCAAATCCCTTTGAGGTACACATCAGACCCCCATCTTCCCGCATTACCCACCAAGTATATCTGGGTCCCTGAGCAAAACCAATCCCACTAGTGGGCATGTCTTTACCTAAAGCAGGAATAACCCAGACTGTCTTCCCCAGCAAATTCCTTATGTGCACCACAGGAACTTTACCCCCTTCTACATTATGTAAAAGTTCAGACTAGGCTGGGCCAGCCCTGTTGGCAAATTCTCTGGTGTTGACCAACCAGGTGGCTTTTGGTAAATGTGTATCCCAATGTTTGAAAGTCCCACCACCCATTGCTCTCAGTTTAGTTTTTAATAGCCCATTGTACCGTTTGATTTTCCCAGAGGCTGGTGCATGGTAGGGGATGTGATATACCCATTCAATGCCATGCTCTTTGGCCCAAGTGTCTATCAGGCTGTTCTGGAAATGAATCCCGTTGTCCGACTCAATTCTCTCTGCGGTGCCGTGTCACCACAACACTTTTATCTCAAGGCCCAGGATAGTGTTCTGGAAAGTGACGTGGGGCACAGCGTATCTTTCCAGCCATCTGGAGGTTGCTTCCACCATGGTAAGCACAGGGCTCTTGCCTTGGCGGGTTGGTGGGAGTGTGATATAATCAAACTGCCAGGCCTCCCCATAGTTGTACTTCAGCCATCGTCCTCCTTACCAAAGAGGCTTTAACCGTTTAGCTAGCTTAATTGCAGCACATGTTTCACAGTCATGAATAACCTAGACAACAGGGTCCATTGTTAAATCCACCCCTCGATGACGAGCTCATCAGTATGTTGCATCTCTGCCCTGATGGCCTGAAGTGTCATGGGCCCACCAGGCCAAAAATAATTCACCCTTTTGTTGCCAATCTAAGTCCATCTGAGCCACTTTAACCTCATCAGCAATATCCACTTGTTGGTTGTTCTGGTGTTCCTCAGTGACCCGGCTCCTAGGTACATGAGCATGTACACGGCGTACCTTCACCACCAGGTTCTGCATCCGGGCGGCAATATCTTGCCATAGTGCCCAGATGGGTTTACCTATGTGTTGCCACTTGCTCTGCTTCCATTGCTGCAGCCACCCCCACAGGGCATTTGCCACCATCCATGAATCAGTACAGAGATAGAGTACAGGCTGCTTTTCCCATTGACCAATGTCCAAGGCCAGCTGGATGGCTTTCACCTCAGCAAACTGACTGGATTCACCCCCTCCACCAGCAGTTTCTGCAGCTTGTCATTGAGGACTCCATACAGCTGCCTTCCATCTCCGACGCTTTCCCACAATACGGCAGGACCCATCAGTAAACAAGGCACACTGCTTTTCACTTCCCGACAGTTCAGTATATGGTGGGGCCGCTTCAGCACACATCACCTCCTCCTCCTCTGGTGACATTCCAAAATCTTTGCCCCCTGGCCAGTCCATGATGACTTCTAGAATTCCTGGACGACTGGGATTTCCTATTTGAGCTCATTGTGTCATTAGTGCAGCCCACTTACTCCATGTAGCATCAGTTGCATGATGTGTAGAGGAGACCCTGCCTTTGAACATCCAGCCCAGTAGGGGCAACCGGGGTGCCAGGAGGAGCTGTGCTTCAGTGCCAATCACTTCCATAGCAGCTCAAATCCCTTAATAGGCTGTCCAGATCTCTTTTTAAGTTGGGGTATAGCTGGCCTCAGATCTTCTGTATCTCTGACTCCAAAAGCCGAGGGGTCGACCTCGAGTCTCCCTTGGAGCTTTCAGCCAGAGGCTCCAAGTAGGATCACTCTCCCTGGCTGTGGTGTAGGCCACATTTTTCACATCTGTCCCGGTCCGGAGAGGTCCGAGGGCTATTGCATGAACTATCTCTTGTTTAATTTGCTCACAGGCTTGTTGTTGCTCAGGGCCCCATTAAAAATAATTTTTTCTACCAGGTCCCATGATAGAGAGGGCTTACAATCAAACTGTAATTTGGGATGTGCATTCTCCAGAACCCCACAGCACCTAAGAACACCTGTGATTCTTTCTTATTAGTTGGTGGAGACATTGCTGTTGTCATGTGGATGACAGCTGATGGGATATGGTGATGTCCATCTTGCCATTTTATTCCCAAAAATTGAATCTCCTGTGCAGGTCCCTTGACCTTACTCCGTTTTCTGGCAAAACTGGCTTTCAGCAGGATTTGGATTATTTTCCTCCCTTTCTCAAAGACTTCTTCTGCTGTATCGCCCCACAAGATAATGTCATAAAACACAGCAGGTGTTCTGGAGCTTGCCCCTGTTCCAGTGCAGTCTGGATCAGTGGTTTAAGCCACTATAACTCACCCAGTTCTCTCACTCACTCCCTCCTCTTCCTTCCCCCCAGCTCCTGGGGGGATGGGGAGAAGAATCAAAAGAATGCAACTCCCACAGGTTGAAGTAAGAACAGTCCAGTAACTAAGGTATAACACAAACCACTACTGCTACCTCCAATAAGAATAATGACAAGGGAAATACAAGGAAAGATAATACAACTGCTCACCACCCGATGCCAAGCCTGACCCAGCAGCGAACCCCCCACCCTTCTGGGTCTCTGCCCTCTGTTTTTACATCCTGGGCATGACGTGATGTGGTATGGAATACCTCTTTGGCCAGTTTGGGGCAGGTGGCCTGTCTCTGCTTCCTCCCGGCTTCCCCTCCTCCCTGGCAGAGCATGAGACTCAGAAAGTCGTTGGCCAGACCAAAACATTACCAAGCAGAAACTGAAAATATTGCTGTTATCAGCGCTGTTCCAGGCCGAAAGTTAAAAACACAGCACTGCACCAGCTACCAAGAATTAGAAAAATGACTGCTACTGCTTAACTCAGGACAGCATGGCAGATGGTAGGGCTGTGTTTCCACAATTGGATCCAAGTGTACTGGATGACCCTCCAAGTAAAAGCAAACTGTGGCCTGCATTCTGCTGCCAAAGGAACTGAGAATAATGCATTGGCAATATCAATCGTGGCATACCACTTGGCTGCCTTGGACTCCAGTTCATACTGAAGTTCTAGCATGTCTGGCATGGCAGCACTCAATGGTGGTGTGACTTCATTCAGGCCACAATAGTCTACCGTTAGTCCCCACTCTCCCTTAGACTTTCTCACTGGCCATATGGGGCTATTAAAGGGTGAGTGCGTCCTACTGATCACTCCTTGTTGCCCCAGTCTATGGATCAGCTTATGGATGGGAATCAGGGAGTCTCAGTTGGTGCGATATTGCCACCGGTGCACTGCTGTGGTCACGATTGGCACTTGTTCTTCAACCTTTAGCAACCCCACAACAGAAGGATCCTCTGAGAGACCAGGCAAGGTGAATGGCTGCTCAATTTCCTCTGTCTCCACAGCAGCAATACCAGGAGCCCATGAGTACCCTTTTGGGTCTTTGAAGTACCCTCTCCTGTGGTAGTCTATGCCAAGGTTGCATGGAGACTCCTGACCAGTCACAGTGGGGGGCTTTTGCCATTTCCGCCCAGTCAGGCTGATTGCCTGTTGACTGCCTCCAGTGCAGTCAACTCTTGGGATCCTTCTGTCAATCCAGAAATGCAAATGGGTTCCACCCCTTGACAGCTTGATGGCATCAGGGTACACTGTGCACTGATATCTACTAGATCCTTATACTTCTGTGCGAGTGATGTGCCAGGCCATCTGAACCACACAGTCCAGTAAATCCAATTGTTCCCTACCTCCTCCTGGCTGGAGGCAGGGCTCCTCTAATAGTCATCACAACGTTGGTCACTCAAGTCTTGTAGAAAGGGATTATTCTTCTTTATCACAGGAGCTGGAATAAAATCAGCTCTTCCACTCCATCTGGGAATCTGCTCACCAGAGACTGAAGCTGCAGCTTTCATGGGGTGATCATCCTTGACCTTTGTTCTCCTCTTCAATTCCTGCACCCGTTCCTCCAGAGGTGCGGTAGTTTTCCATTCCACTTCGTCATGTCTTTTCCGTGATCGTGCAGGTAAAACCATAGTGTGGCCTGTGGCGTTTATCTTCTATATCTTCTCTTTCTGATAGTGGGACGCCTTTTGTCAATAGCTGAGACATGTGTTGGTACAGGTGAGGAGCTGGATAGATCAGTGTTGTGGTTTAAGCCCAGCAGTAACACAGAAAAACCACACAGTATCTGGAGTGTCCCCTCCCCTTCCTTCCCCCCGCTCCTGGAGGGATGGGGAGGAGAATCAAAAGAATATAACTCCCACAGGTTGAGATAAGAACAGTCCAGTAACTAAGGTATAACACAAACCACTACTGCAACCACCAATAATAATAATGACAAGAGAAATATAAGGGAAGAGAATACAACCGCTCACCTCCCAATGACTGAACCATGAACTAACTCTTCTGGGTTCCTGCCCCCAGTTTTTACATCCTGGGCATGACGTGCTGTGGCATGGAATACCTCTTTGGCTAGTTTGGGTCAGGTGTCCTGTCTCTGCTTCCTCCCGGCTTCCACTCCTCCCTGGCAGAGCATGAAACTTTGAACGTCTTTAGGCAGATTAAACATTTCAGCAGTAACTAAAAACATCCGTGTTATCAATGCTCTTTCCCAGGCCAATAGTCAAAACCACAGTGCTGCACCAGCTACTAAGAAGGAGAAAAAATGACTGCTACTGCTGAACCCAGGGCAATCAGATAGATCATCTCTCAATAGTTTGAGGTCCTGGGACAGTTTTTCCACAGCTGAAATGATGGAAGGGGTGAGATTGTCTTTGAACTCTCGGAGTTGATAAATCATTTCATCCACTGTTAGTGGTACTATTTCATTCCAGGTTACTGTTGCCAATGAATGGGCATATGATGACGGTGCATTCCATGTACATTTCTTCCACATGGATCATGTGCATTTGACTTCATCTGGATCTATAGGCACATCCCCAATATTCGGCTTGATGTGATAGATCATCTCTACAATGGCTGATTCCCTCAGAGACTGGAGGCCTATCTCTAGTGTAGTCCACTTGGCCGAACGACTCATAACATCATCCTTGTATGGAAACCTTTCTTTCACAGCTGCCAAGAGCCGCCTCCAAAGGCTGAGGGACCGCTTCTCTCTTGCAGTTGCTTTGTGTCGTGGTTTAAGCCTCTATAACTCACGCAGTTTTGCTCACTCACTCCCCCCTTTTTCTTGCCCCCCACTCCCGGAGGGATGGGAAGGAGAATCGAAAAGAATGCAGCTCTCACAGGTTGAGATAAGAACAGTTTAGTAACTAAAGTATAACACAAATCACTACTGCTACCACCAGTAATAATAATGACAAGGCAAATACAAGGAAAGAATACAATTCTCACCACCTAATACCAAGCCCAACCACGCAGTGCACCCCCCACCCTTCTGGGTCTCTCCTCTCCGTCCTCCATCTTGGGCATGACGTGCTGTGGTATGGAATAACCTCTTTGGTCAGTTTGGGTCAGGTGTCCTGTCTCTGCTTCCTCCCTGGCTCCCCTCCTCCCTGGCAGAGCATGAAACTCAGAAAGTCCTTGGCCAGACCAAAACATCACTAAGCAGTAACCGAAACACTGGTGTTATCAGTGCTGTTCCCAGGCCCAAAATCAAAAACACAGTGCTGCACCAGCTACCAAGAAGGAGAAAAATGACTGCTGCTGCTGAACCCATGACACTTTGTCAATTCCCCCTTCCCTAGAAAGTGATGCTAGCTGCTTGGCTTCCCTACCTTCTAGTTCATGACTGTCGGCCCCATTGTCCCAGCATCGGAGCAACCAGGTGATGATGTGCACCCCTGGTTGACAGGTAAAATCTTTTTGCATATTCCGTAGCTCGGTTGAGACGTCACCTCTTCTTCCTCTTCTTCCTCTGATTCACATACTAATAACTCCTGGTCAGATGCTGTCTCAGAAGGTGAGTACATTACTTCTTCATCTTGCTTTGTCTTTCTTGTCTCTTTTTTGCTTTTCCCCTTGCATACACGGGCAACTGATACTGGCACGAATTGGTCCTCTGGTGTAGCTGCTGTACTTGGAGCTGGAGTAGCTGCACTGTCTGTTGCGGTCTGACTTTGAGCAGCTGCTGTACTTGTCGCTGGGGCTGGTGTAGCTGCTGAACTTGGAGTTGGAATAGCTGTGTTATCTGTTACTCCGCCCTCAGATCCAGGGACATTTGTTTGCTTTTGAAGGTGCTGGATAGTGCTGAACAGGGCTCTGTAAGCATAGGCCATGACCCAGCAAGTTGCCATGATTTGTCCATCTCTAGTATGACCAGAATGACAACACACCTCATTTAAGTGTTTTACTAATTTTTCTGGATTTTGTACTTGTTCAGTAGTGAAATTCCAAAGCACTGGAGGGACTCACTGGCCTAGATATTTGCCCATACTATCCCACATACCCTGCCACTCATGACTGTCCAGCCTCAGGGAAAATCTCTTGGTCCTCGTATATCGGCGTCTAACCCTAGACAAGGCCCAAACCCGTCTCTGCGTAACTCTCTGGACCAGACGAAATGGTCGTGGGTAAAACACACTCTGTATGTGTGCCAACATGGTGATCCCCATCACAATCAGCAGGCAGGTCTCAAGGGTACCCAAAGGCCATTCAAAACCTTCCGAACTCTCAAATGATGCTGTAAATAGCCTGGTGGGGGTGCTGAGAATGTAAGTGAATGTCTTCTTCACAGTTTGACCACCCAAGGAGGGGAAAACAGATGTGCAATTGCTAACATTTCTATTATATACCTCCCAAAGAATTGGGGTGGTGACCACAGTGGGAACGCAAGCCAGATCAGTTTCATGTCAATGATTCTATTGTATTACAACTCATTACCATACAGCACAAAGAAACAAGAACCTTAGCCCAAGGCCCCCAGCTGATAAACACTGGCACAGCAAATGCCGTATTTAAGTAAGGTACGACACGCTGAAGCTCTGAGATCAAGAACAACACCACTGAGAGCCAATAAATCAGCATTGTGAAGAGTGGCTATTAATCCAAAACAACGAATGCTTATCACAAATACAATTAGACACACTCTGGTCAGATCTGTCGCTATCTCAACCCTTCGTGCCCCACGTTGGGCACCAAAAAGAACTGTCGTGGTTTAAGCCCAGCTGTTAATCAGAACCACGCAGCCGCTCTCCCACTCCCCCCCCTTCCTCCCCCCACCTCTCCCGGAGGGATGGGGAGGAGAATCAAAAGAATGTAACTCCCACAGGTTGAGGTAAGAACAGTCCAGTAACTAAGGTATAACACAAAAACACTACTGATACCACCAATAATAATAATGATAAGGGAAATAACAAGGGAAGAGAATACAACCACTCACCACCCGCCGAACAATACCCAGACCAACCGAGCAGTGATCTAACCCTTCTGGGTAACTGCCCCCAGTTTATATACTGGGCATGACGTGCAGTGGTATGGAATACCTCTTTGATTAGTTTGGGTCAGGTGTCCTGTCTCTGCTTCCTCCCGGCTTCCCCCCCTCCCTGGCAGAGCATGAGACTCAGAAAGTCCTTGGTCAGACCAAAACATTACCAAGCAGTAACTGAAAACACTGGTGTTATCAGTGCTGTTCCCAGGCCGAAAGTCAAAAACACAGCGCTGCACCAGCTACTAAGAAGGAGAAAAA
>CABHOG010000230.1:52217-69578 GCA_902168055.1 Aratinga solstitialis
CAGGGCTGGATTGGACATAGCCTTGGGTGGCATGGTTTAGTGTGAGGTGTCCCTGCCCCTGGCAGGGGGGTTGGAACTAGATGATCTTAAGGTCCTTTCCAACCCTAACTATTCTATGATTCTGTGATTCTATGATTCTCCTTGCCATCCCTCCAGGAGCGGCAAGAGAAAGAGGTAGGGGTGGAGGGCAGTGAGTGAGTGTCTGCATGGTTCTGAGTTAACGGCTGGGCTTAAACCACAACATACCCCTCAGTTTATATACTGGTCATGACGTGCTGTGGTACTGAATACTACTTTGGGTAGTTTGGGTCAGGTGTCCTTTCTCTGCTTCCTTACGGCTCCTTGTGCCCCTCCTCACTGGCATAGCATAAGAGACTGAAAAGTCCTGGATTGGGGTGCGCTACTTAGCAACAACTAAAACATGGGTGTGTTATCAGTATTGTTCTCAGGCTGAAGTAGAAAACACAGCACTGCACTAGCTACGAAGAAGGAGAAAAATAACTGTTACTGCTGAACCCAGGACAGAAGGCTTAATTGCTATACAGCTCTTTGTACTTCACAACATATTCCTTGCATCTTGTATTTGTAATAGATTGATATTTTTTATACATATTTAGTTTGTGACCTATTACCTCCAGGTACTTCTCTGAAAAATTAATTCTTAAATAATCATTCCCTTTTCTGTATTTTTTATTTGATTATTCCCACTTAAATGCAGTACATCATCCCTGTTGCATTTCATCCATTTTTGCATTCCATTGCTGCAATTTCTCAAGGTAATTCTGAATTTGCATTATGTCTTCCAACACATTTACATTTGTACTTCTTTCCAACTTTGTCTCATCTGCACATTTAATAAGACTGTTATCCAGATTATTAATAAAAATGTTGACTAGCATCATAACAAAGACAGGTCCCTGTAAAACCCTGATTTTGCGATACTACAGAATGAAAGTAAAATAAATGAGTTTAAAAAGAGACGTATTAGCAAATCAGTTTTTATGCTATTACTTTTCCTGCTATATTTCAAGTGTTTGCAAATAGTTTTATTGATTTTAGATTTTTTTTCTGTGAGTTGAAATTAAATTGATTCATATATTATTTCCAGGCTCTTCTTTATCTTCTCTCTCCTCTCCTTTATTAAAAAGGTAGCTTTTATTTTTGTCCTTCACCAGTCTTCTATATCTTACCCATCCTTCGTGAATTCCCAAGTAATAACTGATTACTTCACCTAATTCTTAAAATATCCCAGGTGTGAGAGCCTGGACATTGAGCTTGTCTCAAATACTGCTTACATTCCCTAGGAAACAGGTTTGAGAGTCACAGGAGGAAATTGAAACTCTCTCGGACACCATTTGCATTCGACCATGGGAGGCCTTGCAAGAATTATTGCAAACAAAGCAAATAAAGCAAACAACAAGGATATTAGCTTTCAGTTCTGTGTAGGCAGGATTGTTATGACCCCCTTGTTCAAAGCTGAGAAGCCCACACAGGACTGTGAAAAATTAACTTGAGCTGACTCAAAGGATGGGGTCAAATAGAGGACACTATAATATGAGGGACAACGACCACCCAGATGATGGTCATAGGGAACCCCAACTTTGGAACTTCACATGTGTTCACTAAACTATGCCCATCATTATCACAGTAACTCCTTTGTATGCTTCATATGCAAATTATGGATAACACCCCAAAGAATATGAACATAAAAAGGCAGGGCTTAGGTCAGAGGGTGAGCTCCCACCACCAAATACCCTGGCTGAAGAGGACCAACAAGACATCCCTGGATCCACAGGTGGTGATACTTCTCTCTTTCTCTTCCTTTTTCTCTCTCTTCTCCTCTCCTTTTTTTACTGAATATTGACTAGATCCAAGTAAAAAAATGTGGCATGGGACTTGCTTACTCAGTTAATCATTGTTGAGTTTTTATATCTAACCACATGCCTTGTATTTTGTATTAGTAAATCATAAAACTGGCTCATTGGTGGTTGCTACATCTTAATTCAGTATAAGGGTATCATGAACTTGGTTGTTGGTCCCAAGGGGAGGGGTTTCATCCTAAATGACTGTTGTGCTTTAAGCCCAGCGCAGCTGCTTGCTTGCTCACTCTCCTTCTTCTTCCCCTGCCCTGTTCCCGTAGGGATGGGGAGGAGAATGGAAAGAATAAGTCCAATAACTAAAGTATAATACAAAACTGCTACTACTACCACCAATAATAACAATGATAAGGGAAATAACAAGGAGATAGAATATAAAACTAAAAGGGGGAAGGCAAAAAAACCCCAATAAACACAAGTGATGCACAATACAGTAGCTCACCACCTACTGACCGACACCCAGCCCGACCCAAGCAGCGATCTGGGCCTTCCAGGTGACTCCCCCCAGTTTACATAATGGGCATGACGTGCTGTGGTATGGAATACCCCTTTGGTTAGTTTGGATCAGGTGTCCTGTCTCTGGTTCCTGCCAGCTTCTTGTGCCCCTCCTCACTGGCAGGGCATGAGAGACTGAAAAGTCCTTGATTGGGGCAAGTGTTACTTAGCAACAACTAAAACACAGGTGTATCAGCATTGTTCTCAGACTAAAGTAAAACAATACAGCACTGCACCAGCTACTAAGAAGGAGAAAAATAACTGTTACAGCTGAACCCAGGACAACTCCTTTCAGTTCACAACACCAGGCCATAGTCTATCAGGTCTGTCTGGCTTGAGAACATGTCATAACGCTCACCTGTCCTATTTCTTCCCTGTTTTAGCCTGAATTCTTAACCCTTTGTCATGAATGTTAATTATGCTAGTCATGTGCCTGCAGCTGACATATAAAAAAGGTTTAAAATACCCTGACCTTCTTGGGATCATCAGTTGATCAGTGGGTCAGCCTTCCTCCCCACTCCCCAAAATAGACAGGAAAAAACCCCAACATTTTTCTTGCTCTTCCTTATTATTAATAGAATAGAAAGCACATTGCCTTTTGGATTCTTTTGTAATTGTTGTTTTTGTGCCCTAGTTTTCCAATTGGGTTTTATAGACATGTGCTATTATTTTATATGTTTTAGAATTTGATCTGATTTCCACTTTCCCAGAACTGAACACAGGATTCAAGGTGTGGCCTAACCAGTGCCGACTACAGAGGGATGATCACATCCCTATTCCTGCTGGCCACATTATTTCTGATACAAGCCAGGATACTGTTGGCCTTCTTGGCTCCCTGGGCACACTGCTGGCTCATGTTCAGCCAGCCATCTATCAGCACCCCCAGGTCCTTTTCTGCCGAGCAGCTTTCCAGCCTGTAGCCTGTAGGGGTTGTTATGGTCCAAGTGCAGGACTCACCACTTTGCCTTGTTGAACCTCATACCACTGGCCACAACCCATTGATCCAGCCTGTCCAGATCCCTCTACGGAGCCTTCCTACCCTCCAGCAGATCAACACTCCCACCCAACTTGGTGTTATTCGCAAATTTACTGAGGGTGCACTCAATTTTTTCATCCAGATCATCAATGAAGATATTAAACAACACTGGCCCTAACATCAAGCCCTGAGGGACATCACTAGTGACTGGTTGCCAACTAGATGTGACATCATTCATCACTTTGGGCTCGACCATAAAGCCAGTTTCCAACCCAGTGAAAAATGCACCTATGCAGGCCATGAGCAGCCAATTTCTCCAGGAGAATGCTGGGGGAGACAGTGTCAAATGCTTTACTTAAGTCCAAATAGACAATGTCCACAGCCTTTCCCTCATCAACCAGGTGGGTCACCTTATCATAGTAGGAGATCAGGTTGGTCAAGCAGGACCTGCCATTCATGAACCCACGCTGCCTGGGCCTGATCCCCCCATTTTCCCACATGTGCTGTGTGATCTCACTTAGGATGACCTGCTCAATGACCTTCCCTGGCACTGAGATCAGGCTGATAGGCCTGTAGTTTCAGTGGTCTTCCTTCCTGCCCTTTTTATAGAGAGGTGACATGTTGGCCAGCCTCCAATCCTCAATGACCTGCCCACTAGACCAGGACTGCTGGTAAATGATGCAGAGTGGCTTGGCAAGCTCCTCTGCCAGCCGCTTCAGCACTCTTGGGTGTAACCCATCTGGCCCCACAGGCTTGTGTACATCTTAGTGGAGCTTGAGGTCACTAACCATTTCCTCCTGGATTATGGGGATTTTGATCTTCTCCCCATGTCTGCCATCCAACTCAGGGAACTGAGTACCCTGTGGATGGCTGGTGTGACTATTAAGGATTGGGGCAAAGGCGGCATTAAGTACCTCAGCTGTCATCCTCAGTCACTAGGTTTCCCTAGTATCCAGCAGAGGATGGAGGTTCTCCTTGGCCCTCCTTTTATTGCTAATATATTTGTAAAACTATTTTTTATTATCTTTTCTGGAAGTGGCCAGCTTTAGCTCCACCTGTGCCTTCACCTTTCTAACTTTCTCCCTACATAACCTAACAACATCGATGTACTTCTCATGGGTGGACAGTCCCTTCTTCCACAGGTGACGGACTCTTTTTTTTTTCCTGAGTTCAAGCAATATCTCCCTGTTCAGCCAGGCTGGTCTTCTTCCTCAACAGTTCAATTTTCAGCACATAGGGACTGCCTGCGCCTTAAGGATTACATTCTTGAAGTCTAGCATTTCTGGAACACTTTTTCCTTCAGTAATGTTTCTCAGGGAATTTTGCCAGCCATTGTTCTAAACAGGCCAAAATCAGCCCTCCAGAAGTCTAAGGTGGAGGCCTTGCTGACCTTCTTCCTGACGTCCTGTGGTATGGAATACCCCTTTGGCTAGTTTGGGTCAGGCGTCCTGGCTGTGCTCCTTCCTGGCTTCTTGAGCCCCTCCTCACTGGCAGAGCATGAGAGACTGAAAAGTCCTTGATCAGGGTAAGCACTACTTAACAACAACTAAAACATCTGTGTGTTACCAGTATTATTATCAGGCTAAAACTAAAACACAGCACTGTACCAAATACTAGGAAGAAAATTAACTCTATCCCAGGAAACATAAAGAAATGCATAGATATCCAGCCAGCCGAAACCTCTGACACAGGCCACATCTAAAAATAGCTTGTACAGAAATAATCCCATAAATAATTTGACACAGCCAAAAGGAGAGGCCTGTCATGTTTAGACTTGTGCTACTTGCATGCACACTGTTTAGCAAGAACGCCATCTGCTTTCACCCCAGAAATTCTGTTTGTGACTTTATGTGTGCTATATTATACACACACACAGCACACTCACTTCCTCTAGTAAGAAACTGTCACAAAACTTGTTTCCTGTTTTCATAAATTTAACCTTTATACTGTTATAACTTTGAAGTAGTGTCCTGGGTTCAGCTGTAGCGGTCATTTTTCTCTTTCTTAGCAGCTGGTGCAGTGCTGTGTTTTTGACTTTCAGCCTGGGAACAGCACTGAGAACACTGATGTTTTTAGTTGCTGCGCAGTAATGTTTACTCTGACCAAGGACTTTCTGAGTCTCATGCTCTTCCAGCGAGGAGGGAAAGCCGGGAGGAAATAAAGAGAGACAGAACACTGGACCCAAACTAGCCAAAGAGGTATTCCATACCATAGCACGTCATGCCCAGTATATAAAATGGGGGGAGTCACCTGGAAGGGCTAGATCACTGCACAGGTCAGGCTGGGTATTGTTCGGCAGGTGGTGAGTGGTTGTATTCTCTTCCCTTGTTATTTCCCTTTTCATTATTATTATTGGTGGTAGCAGTAATGGTTTGTGTTATACCTTAGTTACTGGACTGTTCTTATCTCAACCTGTGGGAGTTACATTCTTTCGATTCTCCTCCCCATCCCTCTGGGAGCGGGGGAGGAAGGGGGGGGAGTGAGTGAGTGGCTGCGTGGTTCTGGGTTGCCGGCTGGCCGTAAACCCAACAATTCCTTTTGGCGCTCAATGTGGGGCACAAAGAATTGAGGTAGCAACAGATCTGACCGGACTCTCTCTGATCATATCTGTGATAATCATTAATTGGTTTGGATTAATAGTCACTCGTCACAATGTTGATTTATTGGCTCTCAAAGTTGTTGCTCTTGATCTCAGAGTTTCATGTTGTGCCTTAATTACAGCTGGTATTTGCTGTGTGTATCAGCTGGGGGGCCTGGGCTAAGATTATTGTTTCAATGTACTTTATGGTAATGACTTGTAATACAATAGACTCATTGATCATGAAACTGACCCGGCTTTTGTTCCCAGTGTGGTCACCAACTCTATACTTTGGGAGGTGTATAATGGAAGTGTTTAGCAATTACACCTTATTTTTCCCCTTCTCAGGTGGTCAACCTATGAAGGAGACATTCCCTTAGGTTCCCAGCTCTCCCACCAGGCAATTTACAGCATCATTTGAGAGTTCTGAAGGTTTTGAATGGCCTTTAAGTACCCTTGAGACCTGCCTGCTGATTGTGATGGGGATCACCATGTTGGCACGCATACAGAGTGTGTTTTACCTATGACCATTTTGTCTGATCTCGAAAGTTAAGCAGTTGGGTTTGGGTCTTGTCTAGGGCTAGATGACGATATAGGAGGACCAAGAGATTTTCCCTGAGGCTGGACAGTCATAAATGGCAGGGTGTGTGGGACAGTATGGGCAAGTATCTAGGCCAGTGGGCCCCTCCAGTGCTTTGGAACTTCCCCCCTGAACGAGTGCAAAATCAAGAAAAATTAGTAAAACACTTAAATGAGGTGTGTTGTCATCCTGGTTATACCAGAGAGGGACAAATCATGGCAACGTGCTGGGGCTTGGCCTATGCTTACAGAGCCCTGTTCAACACTATCCAGCACCTTTAAAAGGAAAAAAATGTCCCTGGATCTGATGGCAAAGCAACAGACAAAGCAGCTACTCCAACTCCAAGTACAGCAGCTACACCAACCCCAGTGACAAGTACAGCAGCTACTCAAACTCTGACTACAACAGACAACGCAGCTAATTCTTCATGTGCCAACCCACATCTCAGCCATTAACAAAAGGCTCCCTACTGCTCAAGAGAGAAGATATAGGAGGTACACACAATGTGCCATCTATTACCCCTGGAGCAGACATAGCCCTGACATGATGAGGAGGCTGGGGCCATGTCTCCATCGCACACCAAGGGCACAGGATTAAAGTTCTGTTTGCCTCTGCCCTCATTCACTCTCAGATCAAACCATGCCTGTCCAAAGCCTCTGCACAGAAATGCCACTGGAGTATTTCGTTGGGTTCTTGAAGTTTAATTTAAAATATAAAACAAGCCATTAACTTTTCAGAGGCCAGGGAAATGTAAGAGAAGTTTGTAATTATGTAAACATGTCACTTAGGAAAGTATAGCTTCTGTTATGTGTGGAGCGCAGACAATGTTTCTGACATAATACGGAAGAAATGGAGCATCAGTGCTGAGATTTCATAGCTTCCTAAAGGACTGGAACCTCCATGTCCTATCCATTTATTTGTGGTGGAGAAAGGCAGAGTAACATATAGCTAGGTCGGATGGGTTAGGGCAGGCAGAACAAGGATTACAGCAGTAAGACTGATGACTTTTGGTATGTACATACCATTATGTTACAGCCGAACCCAGGACAACATATTTCAGTGTTTCCAGCAATATACTGTCATGGCTTTAAAACTACTCACATGCTGGGACTGCCTATGTTTTTTTTTTTCCCAGATATGCCAATTTTAATTAAGTTTACAGAGTGGTATACAGGTACATAGCATTGACTACCAACTGTTTACTCACATGAGCAGAGAGGGAATGATAATCTTACTCACATGAGCAGAGAGGGAATGATAATGTTCTTCAACACATCCCCTGCAATTTAAATGCAGGGGTCTAGCCCACTATTTCCAGCTATTATGTCATCTAAACATCTCAAATTCTCTTAAACCCCATCTTTAGCAACCTGGGGTTATGTTTTGGGGCATCAAAACTCAGCTTCTCTAATGGTTATGAATTTCCATCTCATTTAATTTTAAATATATTAAGCTGAAAATTAATATCAATATATTAATTGATAAACCTTATTTGTGGTGTCCCACCCATCCTGTCAGAGAATTAAACCACTCAGCTAGCCAGAAACCAGCAGTAGACTGTTTCATTTGATGCATTAAATCATGGAGATGTTGAGTGTCCTCTACACTGGCCAAGTCACCAGTTATCATAGAATCATAGAATGGTTAGGGTTGGAAGGCACCTTAAAGATGATCTAGTTCCAACCCCCCTGCCACAGGAAGGGACACCTTCCACTATACCAGGTTGCTCAAAGCCCCGTCCAACCTGGCCTTATACACTTCCAGGGATGGGGCACCCACAACTTCTCTGGGCAACCTTCTCTGGGACAAACAACTCATAACATCATCCTTGTACGGAAACCTTTCTTTCACAGCTGCCAAGAGCCGCCTCCAAAGGCTGAGGGACCATTTCTCTTTCACAATCGCTTTGTCAATTCCCCTTTTCCTAGCAAGTGATCTCAGCTGCTTAGCTTCTCTAACTCCTAGTTCATGCCCATCAGCCCCACTGTCCCAGCATCAGAGCAACCAGGTGACGATGTGCTCCCCTGGAAGGCAGGTGAAATCTTTTTGAATGTTCCACAGCTCGGTCAAGGTCCGGGGTCGAAAAGTCACCTCTTCTTCTTCCTATTCCTCTGATTCACGTATTAATAACTCTAGTTCAGATGCTGTCCCCTGTAGTGAGTGCATTGTGTTTTCATCTTTCTTCACTGCACCGGCTGCTCTTTGTTTCCTTTCCCCTTGCTTACAGGGGCAACTGATATTGGCATGGATTGATTCTTTGGTTTAGCTGCAGTACCTATCACTGTGGTTGGAGTGGCTGCAGTGTCTTTCACTAGGGTTGGAGCAGCTGCAGTGTCTGTCATTGGGGTTGCAGTGGCTGCAGTTTCTGTTGTCGGGGTTGGTCTAGCTGCTGTGCTTGGGGGTTGAGTAGCTGTATTGTCTGTTGCTTTGCCATCAGATCCAGGGACATCTTTTTCCAGACACGCTCTGTAGGTATATGCCAAGCCCCAGCATGTTGCAGCAAGTTGTCCTTCTCTGGTATTGCCAGAATGACAACACTCCTCATTGAAGAAGTGTTGCGCTAATTTTTTCTTGATTTTGCACTTGTTCACGGGTGAAATTCCAAAGCACTGGAGGGGCCCACTGGCCTAGATACTTGTCCACACAATCACACACACCTTGCCACTCATGACTGTCCAGCCTTGGGGAAAATCTCTTGGTGGTCCTCCTATATCGTCATTTAACCCTAGACAAGACCCGAGCCCAACCCTGCTTAACTTTTGAGATCAGGTGAAATAGGGCATTCTCAAGGTTGTATGGCTGTGGGTAAAACACACTCTGTATGTGTGCCAACATCCTGATCCCCAGCACAATCAGCAGGCAGGTCTCAAGGGCATTCAAAGGCCACCCAAAACCTTTAGAATTCTCAAATGCTGCTGTAAATAGCCTGGTGGAGGAGTGGAGATTGTGAGGGAAGGCCCCCTTCATTGGTTGAACCCCTGAGGGGGAAAAAAAAATGTGTAATTGCTAAAAATTCCCATTATATGCCTCCTAAAATATAGAGGTGATGACCATACTGGGAATGCAAGCCAGACCAGTTTCATGATCAATGAGTCTATTGTATTACATGTCTTTGCCATGAAGTACAGTGAAACAATAACCTTAGCCCAGGCCCCCCAGCTGATAAACACTAAAACGGCAAATACTGGCTGTAAGTAAGGCACAACATGATGAAACTCCGAGACCAAGCTCAACAACTCTGAGAGCAAATAAATCAACATTGTGATGAGTGACTATTAATCTGAAACAATGAATGCTTATCACAAATACGATCAGAGAGAGTCCGGTCAGATCTGTCGCTACCTCAACCCTTCATGCCCCACGTTGGGCGCCAAAAGGAACTGTTGGGTTTAAGGCCAGCCAGTAACTCAGAACTACGCAGCCGCTCACTCACTCCCCCCCCTTCTTCCCCATTGCTCCCAGAGGGATGGGGAGGAGAATCAAAAGAATATAAATTCCACGGGTTGAGTTAAGAACAGTGCAATAACTAAGGTATAATACAGTACTACTACTGCCACCAATAATAATAATGATAAGGGAAATAACAAGGAGAGCGAATGTAAAAATAAAAGGCGAAAACAGACACAAGTGCTGCACAATGCAATTGCTCACTACCCCCTGACCAATACTCATTCTGACTCGAGTAGTGATCTGGGCCTTCTGGGTAACTCCCCCCAGTTTATATACTGGGCATGATGTGCTGTGGTATGGAATACCCCTTTGGTTAGCTTGGGTCAGGTGTCCTGTCTCTGCTTCCTGCCTGCTTCCCCTCCTCCCTGGCAGAGCATGAGGCTCAGAAAGTCCTTGATTGGGGTAAACATTACTTAGCAAGAACTAAAAACATTGGTGCGTTATCAGCACTGTTCTCAGACTAAAGTCAAAAACACAGCACTGCACCAGCTACTAGGAAGGAGCAAAATAACTTCTACAGCTGAACCCAGGACAGTGTCTGATGTGTGAGCCCATCTAATCTACATAGTCCAGTAAACCCAGTTGTCTCTTTCCTCCGCCTGGCTGGGGACAGGACCCCTCTGATACTAATCATAAGATTCCTCACTTAGTTCTTGTAAAAAGGGATTTCGAATTACTTTTTATAGGAGTTGAAGTAAAATTAGGGTTCAGTTGTATCACCTATTGCCAGGGTCTGAGTGGTTGTCATGCTTGTCACAAGGGTTTGAGTAGATGCAGTGTTTGTCACAGGAATTAAAGTAGCTGCAGTGCCTGTTGCTGGACTTTGAGTAACTACAGTGGTTGTTATGGAGCTTGAAATAGCTGCAGTGCTTGTTGCTGGGGTTAGAGTAGCTATAGTGCATGTCACAAGGGTTGATGTAGCCACAATCCTTGTTGCCGGAGTTTGAGTAGTGACAGTGCTGTTTACTGGAGTCTGAGTCCTTCTCCTTTGAGCCACAGTGCTTCTCAAAGGGTTTGGAGTAGCCACAGGCAGCTGTTTAACCCTAAGCAAGATCTGAACCATATTCAAAAACATGCTGGTTCCTAGCAAAAGAACCAGGCTGGTTTCAAGGGTATCCAAAGGATATTAAAATTCTCATATACTACTGTAATTATCCTGGAGGAGGAGGAGGATATAGGCAGGCAGGCAGGCAGGAAGCTGTGGGAAGATGTTTCTGTTACAGGTTGGCTTTCGAGGAGGAAAGGCCGAAGTTGTAATTATTAATAGTTTCCACCAGATGGCTCCCGAGGGAAAAAAGTGACGACGATACTGAGTGCACATACCAAATTAGTTTCTTGACACGATTCTATCATAACATAACCCAGCACCGAACAACGAAATGTTGTTCAACGAAATTATAACCTTATCCCAAGCCCTACAGAAAAACATTACTATAGGGAGCACGTAAAACAAGAATAGTATTACATAGCATGCCTGTGAGCACACACTCATGAACTCTGAAAACAAATGAAGAAACATCATGACAAATGAGTATTACAGTACAATCAATGCTTACAACAAATTTGTTTTAACACGCTCTGGTCAGATACATCGTTATCTCAACCTTTCATGTCCCCCATTGTGTGCCACAAAGAACTGTTACAGTTTAAGCCCAGCAGGCAGATCAAGTACCATGAAGCCACTCACTCCTACCTCCTTCCCCACCCCCTCTTCAGAAGAATCAGAAGAAGGTAAAACCTATGGGTTGAGATAAGAATAGTTTAATAATTGAAATTCAGTAAAATATAATAATAATAGAATAATAACAACAATAACAATGATGACAACAGGGAACAATAAAAAAAAAAGAGAAATAAAAATTGACAAAGCAGAAGTGACAGACAATAAAAATGTTCACCACATGCTGACCAATACCCAGCCCATCCCAAGCAGCAAATTATGGCTCCCAAACAATTTCCCCTGTTTATATACTGAGCACGACATTCTATGGTATAGATTACCCCTTTGGCTAGTTAAGGTCAGCTGTCCTGGCTACTTTCCATCCAAGCTTCTAGAGCACCTCCTCATTGTCAGGACATAAGAAACTGAAAAGTCCTTCATTTAGAGTAAGCACTACTTAGCAACAGCTAAAACATCAGTGTGTTATCAGCATTATTCTCAGACTAAAACAAAAACACAGCACTGTACCAGCTACTGAGAAGAAAATTAACTATCCCAGCCAAAACCAGAATATGGTCACACTCAAGAGTTGCAGTCAACAGCTTGATGTTGAAGTGGAGACCAGTGACCAGTGGTTTTCCTCAGGGGTCAGTATTGGCACCAGCACTGTCCAACATCTTTCTCAGTGACATAGACAGTGGGATTGAGCGCACCCTCAGCAAGTTTGTTGACGACACCAAGCTGTGCAGTGCAGTCGACACACTGGAGGGAAGGGATGCCATCCAGAGGGACCTTGACAGGCTTGAGAGGTGGCCCAATGCCAACCTCATGAAGGTCAACAAGGCCAAGTGCAAGGTTATGCACCAGGGTTGGGGCAATCCCAAGCACAAATACAGCCTGAGCGATGACTGGATTGAGCTCTGCTGTAGAGAAGGACTTGGGGATGCTGAACTGATTATGAGCTGGCAGTGTGCACCTGCAGCGCAGAAAGCCAACCGTATGCTGGGCAGCATCACAAGTGTGGCCGGAAGGTCAAGAGAGGTGATTCTCCACCTCTACTCCTATTGTGGTTTATGACCAGCTGGTAACTCAGAATCATGCAGCCGCTCACTCACTCTCTCCCTTCATCCCCCTTGTATGATGTGCTGTGGTATGGAATGCCCCTTGGATAGCTTGGGTCAGGTGTCCTGTATCTGCTTCCTCCCAGCTTCCCCTCCTCCCTGGCAGAGCATGAGACTCAGAAAGTCCTTGATCGGAGTAAACATTACTTAGCAACAACAAAAAAAACATTGGTGTTATCAGCATTGTTCCCAGGCTGAAAGTCAAAAATACAGCACTGCACCAGCTACTAAGAAGGAGAAAAATGACTGCTACAGCTGAACCCAGGACAGTGAGTAATTAAAGCAAGGTTATAGTCAATGCAAATGTTAGATGCCTATTGTAAAGAAGGGTGGAGTTCAGTAAAACAATGAGACTAATGAAAGTGCCTATTAATGAATAATTACTTGGTTATGAATGCAGGCTTCACTTATATGAAGGAAAAAATAAACCTTTAATTAAAAAATCAGATCATCAGCTACAATACTTTAAAAAGGATACTGAGAGAGAATGGAGGACAAGGGGTTAAGAAGATATTAAATAAAGGCATTAGTTTTATGACAGTAAAAAATGCATTTTAAATCTTTAATTTTCCCCACTAGTGAAATAATTATCTGTCATGGGTTCAGCAGCAGCAGTCATTTTTCTCCTTCTTGGTAGCCTGTGCAGTGCTGTGTTTTTGATTTTGGGCCTGGGAACAGTGCTGATAACACCAGTGTTTCAGTTACTGCTTAGTGATGTTTTGGTCTGACCAAGGACTTTCTGAGCCTCATGCTCTGCCAGGGAGGAGGGGAAGCTGGGAGGAAGCAGAGACAGGACACCTGACCCAAACTGACCAAAGAGGTTATTCCATACCACAGCACGTCATGCCCAGGATGTAGAGCAGAGAGCAGAGACCTGGAAGGGTGGGGGTGCACTGCGTGGTCGGGCTGGGTTTTAGGTGGTGAGAATTGTATTCTTTCCTTGTATTTGCCTTGTCATTATTATTATTGGTGGTAGCAGTAGTGATTTGTGTTATACTTTAGTTACTAAACTGTTCTTATCTCAACCTGTGGGAGTTGCATTCTTTCGATTCTCCTTCCCATCCCTCCGGGAGCGGGGGGAAGAAAGAGGGGGAAGTGAGTGAGAGAACGGGGGATGATCGCTTCCTGGGCCCTGCTGGTCACACTATTTCTGATACAAGCCAGGATGCTATTGGCCGCCTTGGCTGCCTGGGCACACTGCAGCCTCATGTTCAACCATCTGTCAATCAGCACCCCCAGGTCCTTTTCTGCCAAGCAGCTTTCCTGCCACTCTTCCCCAGGCCTGTAGCACTGCATGGTGTTCTTGTGGCCCAAGTGCAGGACCCAGCACTTAGCCTTGTTGAGCCTCATGCCATTGGCCACAGCCCATTGATCCAGCCTGTCCAGATCCCTCTGCAGAGCCTTCCTATCCTCCGGCAGATCATCTAACAGTTTGATAGATTTGGCTTGAGATTTCACTGCATTTCCTAGAAATGTAAGATCTTAGGTTGGTTGAAGTTTAGCTTCACATGCAAAAATTGATTTAATAAAAAAAAAAGCAACAAAAAACAACACAGCACACAGTAGTCTGTGTTCTATTTACATTTGTGCATATGAAAACTTTTGATGTAATATGAATGAGAAATATATAAATTAATTTTTTATATACACAGTGCTCACTGGATGAAGTGTTCCAGAAAAATTAATCTCAGCCATGAAGAAACTATGAAGAAAATCAGTGTGGTGAACCTCGATAAACTTTTGGGTAACATCTCAGAGATAGAAAAGGTAAGGGATGAAGGTCAAAAAAAATGTTGAAACTGAGAACTATAAATATTTTGTGACATTTTAATAAGCTTTTCAAGTGAAAGTTTCTTCTAAGTGGTATTGGTTGATTCTTGCTAATATATCTTGTAATACCAACTTTGGAAAGTGTTTGTATTGACTGTATCTCAGAGTAATACGAGTTACTTCTGTGGAGTCTGAGAAGCCTTTGTTTCTGTGCTGGAATTTTAATGGTGCTGAGGCCAATTTTGGCTTCTCAGGAAAAGCGTGGAAGTGTCCTTTTGTATCAGAAGCTGGTATTGGAGATAACAGTATTACACAGCTTTGCTGGACTGTCCTTTCAAAAATTGTTCCTTGATCTAGAAAAATGTCATTGCCATAGCAGGAGCATCTGTTCTTATAGTCCATATGCATCAAGCTGTCTTTATTTTATGTACGCATCAGACTGATCCACTGAGGAAAGTCAGTATTGTATTTATTGTTAGACCTACATTAGCCAGCTTCCTGGTGATTGATACTGATCAGTAAATCCATGCTAGAGAGAATATTAAAGGGGGTCCTGAAGTAAATTTAGTGTTTCTCATGGAAAAAAAATATACCAGTTCCCATGCAAACCCATTACTCATGTTGGTGCTGAGCAAGGGCACTGACAGCCTCTTATGAAAAGCAGTAGAAAGAACCTTGCTGAGGATTGATCCAGATTGTGGACTACAGAACTGAGAAGAAATTGGTTTATAACTAGTAATGTAAGTCAGCATTCTTAGTTCGGCAGGGTAAACTTTCAACAGCACAGGGTCTCAGGTCAAGCACTGTTCTTCTCTATAATGGAATGGCAAATAATACAGGTTTGTGACTGTAGCATTGTGAAAATACTAATTTTTATATCAATTTAAAACACAAAATGTAAAACTTGGATCAAAAGATATAAGTACAACTTCAATCTTTCAAATTTTCTAAAAAATATCAGAAATTAATGAAGCAAACAACCTACTGGTTCTTCAGGTAGAAAAATGCATCAGGTTGTTAACATTTAAGCCAATCAAAGGAGGAAACAGTAAAAGAAAGTTATTTTTTAAAAATAGTATGTTTTTTGCATGTATTCAGGAGGTTCTAAGAAATATTTTCATTATTTTCAGTCATAAAATACAAAAATAAAATAGCAAAGACCTAAGATACTATGTGAAAAACAATAATGCTTAATCTTGGGTCATTTAATGGAATCCATCTCATTTGCATAAACAAGATACATGTAAGCCCCCAATATATTTTGAGAACTGCATTAAAGTAACTATTTTCCAGTTGATGTTAATATCCACCTACTTTAAGATATTTTTGAGTGCATGCAGTACCTATGAAAGAAAAACTTACCTTTTGTATTATCTTTCTTTTTTTTCCCTCTTCATCTGTTTTCTTTTGATTGCATTATCTACTTTTCCAAGGAAGCAATGTAGTGTCAGGGAAGGAGGGAAAGGATCAGATAAGCTTGGGACACTGAGATGAAGTTCTTGTGCCCAAATGTTTACCTTACCATTCCATACAGGCTTCTTGAGCTTCTAGTGAACTGCCAGTTCACAAAGCCAGCATTTTTTGACAAATTACCATCAGTAGTTTTACATAAAGTGCTTAATCCATAAGCAGCTCAGATGTCTGTGTAGAACAATAAGGTCAACATTTGGGAAAAGTAAGGTCAGTACTGCAATTATCATGCCCCAACCTGAGCTCTTCCATTGGTATCAATACGACAAATGTTATGGTTCACCTGATCACCAGAAATGTTTTGCCCACTGAAAAATGAGCCAGATGCATTTTTGAATGCATATTTTGCCACCTTCTGAAATTTTAAAGTTTGTTGGTAATTGAGGATGACATGTCAGAATGGTGGGACTGGTACTCTAAGATAACATAAAGAATTATATTACTTGGTTAAGAAATATAAACACATTATAAGCCATGTGCTTACCATGGTGGAAGCAACCACTGGATGGCTAGAAACATATGCTGTGCCCCACGCCACTGCCTGGAACACTATCCTGGGCCTTGAGAAACAAATGTAGTGACACAGCACCCCAGAGAGAATTCAGTCAGACAATGGGACTCATTTCCGGAATAACCTTATAGACACTTGGGCCAGAGAGCATGGCATTGAGTGGGTATACCACATCCCCTACCATGCACCAGCCTCTGGGAAAATCAAACAGTACAATGAGCTGTTAAAAACCACACTGGGTGGTAGGACTTTCAGACATTGGGATACACATTTAACAAAAGCCACCTGGTTGGCCAACACAAGGGGATCTGCCAACAGGGCTGGCCCATCCCAATCAGAACTTTTATGTACTGTAGAGGGCAATAAAGTTCCTGTGGTGCGCATAAAGGATTTCATAGAATCATAGAATCATAGAATAGTTAAGGTTGGAAAGGACCTTAAGATAAATAGTTCCAACCCCCCTGCCATGGGCAGGGACATCACGCACTAAACCATGCCACTCAACGCTCTGTCCAACCTGGCCTTGAACACCGCCAGCGATGGAGCATTCACAACTTCCCTGGGTAACCCATTCCAGTGCCTCACCACCCTCACACTAAAGAATTTCTTCCTCATATCCAATCTAAACTTCCCCTGTCTAAGGTTGAACCCATTACCCCTTGTCCTATCACTACAGTCCCTCATGAAGAGTCCCTACTCAGCATCCCTATAGGCCCCCTTCAGATACTGGAAAGCTGCTATGAGGTCTCCACACAGCCTTCTCTTCTCCAGGCTGAACAGCCCCAACTTTCTCAGCCTATCTTCATATGGGAGGTGCTCCAGTCCCTTGATCATCCTCGTGGCACTCCTCTGGACTTGTTCCAACAGTTCCAT
>CABHOG010000231.1:2281-15040 GCA_902168055.1 Aratinga solstitialis
GCCAGACCAAAACATCACTAAGCAGTAACCGAAACACTGGTGTTATCAGCGCTGTTCCTAGGCCCAAAATCAAAAACACAGTGCTGCACCAGCTACCAAGAAGCAGAAAAAATGACTGCTGCTGCTGAACCCATGACAGTTGCCCAAGGAAGTTGTGAATGCTCCATCCCTGGCAGTGTTCAAGGCCGGGTTGGACAGAGCCTTGGGTGACATTGTTTAGTTTGAGGTGCCTCTGCCCATGGCAATGCAGCATCTGTAAGGAAAGAGGCTAAACACGCACACACACACACACTGCTTTCACAACTAGTTCTACTTTATTCACACAAACATGGTAATATGTAGCATATAGATACTGGTCCGAGCCATGAAGCCAATCAGCAACTACGTCATTCCCAGTGACTGTTTTCAGTCACTATGAATTCCATTCTATAAACAATCACTCCTCAGGCTGTTTCCCAGCCCTACCTTGCACCCAAACACTCCCTGGCTTACCCAAGACCCTGGTGTACTATCAGCAATTCTTCTTCTTCTACAATTATCCACATAGCGGGAACAGGATGGCTTGCAGTTCCCACATCTCCCCCCCCTTTTTTTTTTGCACGATACTTCGTCTTCGGTTCTTCGCAAGTTGGCAACAATTCTCTAGATGACATGGAGGATTAGCAAATCAAAGTGGTGATGTCCAGGCTCCAAAGACAAGATCTTACCAATGCGTTGGCACGATGTACTGGGAGTCTCGGGAACCTGGAGATAGATGCTAATATCTCCAAAAACACAGTCCTTGGCTTTCCTTATCCCCTTTTCTGCTTCAGATGTCTTAAATCACACAAGAGCATCTTCTTGACATTAGCATTTACAGATGGAAAGTTCAAATACAATAGTTACTTATAATATTATTACTCATAATAGTTACTTATGTTAAATTTTGCTTTTTTTTTTACTATGAGGGTGATGAAACCTGCTTTAGGTGACCCTGCTTGAGCAGGGGATTTGGACTAAATCATCTGTCCTGCCAACTGCAGACTGCTTGGCCTGCCCTTCCCTCCTGGATGGCCCTCTTATAACAGAGGAGGCCATCCCTCACATCAAGGTCTGGCATGGCATGCGTCCCCACCGCTCCATGCCTGCTGGGTTGCAGCCAACAGCAGAGCTAAAAGTTCTTCTTGGTGGCAAACACAGAGGCCAACCCAGTCTTGCCCTTGACTGTGGTAGGAGGCTTTTGGCCAAGCTCAGTCCTTGCACCTCATTGTCAATGCAGAGTTTCACCTGCCTCATCCAGTAACAAGTCGCTTTCATGGCAAAGCACACAGAGATTTACATTAGCAGTATAATTACTACAGGGTGCAGCAGCACTTTGAAGATGCTGGCGGCAGTGAAGGACCAGCCAAAGAAATTTCCCACCAGTGATGTTCTCCCACCCTCTTAATTCATTCCATTACCTATTTTATAATGCTACCATCGTGATGTACAGTTATTAGGATTTTTCTAGCTTTTGCCTTAGCATTTTCTAGCAGCTGCTGAAAATTTGCATGCTCTAACATCTCTTTTACAAGTGACAAATCCATACTGATAGGGGTTGGAGTTATACTACAATACATGGTGTAGTTTCTTATTAGCAACTGGCTAGTAAATACAGGTGGTTTATACACAAAATCACAGCCTCTAATAATAGCTATGCTGCACGCACACATATTCAAGTCATTAAACACGGTCTAGTTATAGAGACTTTTCAGTTGCCCCCAAGTGATATTTTACAAATTATGCCTTTTTCTCTTCCTCTGTCTCATTCTGCTTGGGGTCTTCAAGGTCAGCTCCTGCATCTGAGGCGTTGGATTCTTTAACTTGTCTGTTCAGCTCATGGTACAGCTTGAGAAACTTTGCAGGCAGCCACCGTGGAACTGTAGGTAGGGGGACACAAGCATACCCCCTCCCCCAATTTATCAGTTCCACAAGCCCTTCCCATTTCTGCAGGCCCAAAGGATCATGATACCACACTTTAGCACGTTCTGAAGGTGGACTATCAGTGTCAAAATGTCGTCATACTGTAGTGACAGGAGTATTCATGGAAGATTGAGTGCAATTTGAAAAGTTCTATGTATAGATGGTGTTGTCTAATTCTTCTTGAGGGACCATATTCCCCCTTTTTTGTTTTTGTAGCATGGATTTCAGAACAGCATGAGTTCGTTCCACAATTCCCTGGCCTGTAGGGGAGTGGGGAATGCCAGTGACATGTGTGACACCCCATTGCTGTAAAAATCGTGATAATATTAATGAATTATATGCAGGGCCATTATCCATTTACAACTGAGAAGGAACTCCTACAGTAGCAAATGCACGTATTAAATGCCGGATAACAACACGAGCCTTCTCTCCTTTATGGGCAGAAGCTGAAATCATATGTGAAAATGTGTCAACAGACACATGCACATATTTAAAGGCACTAAAGGAAGAAATGTGTGCAACATCTGCTTGCCAAATCTCATTTGTCTTTAAGCCACGAGGTTTGACACCCATGGCAAATGAGGATTGATCTGTTGACTGACAGTCAGGGCAAGACCTGACAATTTGCTTTGCTTGAGAAGACGACAGGTTAAACTCTTTCTTTAAAGCAGAGGCATTCTGATGAAAAAAGGAATGTGAAGCAGCTGCAGAAGTAAACTGCACAGTGTTAACAGTCAAGGAGTCTGCTATGTCATTACCCACAGTTAAAGGGCCAGGCAGGTTGGAATGCGATTTAATATGTCCAATAAAAACAGAATTATTCCTAGTTTCCAAACAATGTTTTAGCTTCAGCAAAATGTCAAAAAGTGCATGGTTATCGATTTTGTTTAACACATTAAAAGGAAGGCATGGTTACAATCGAACAACATATTCTGAGTCACAATATTTCAGGATTCTGAAGGAAACAACTGCAGCCCATGTATGACTGCAGCAATTTCACCAAGCTGCATAGAGCCATCCACATGTATAACAGAGGATTGCCAGGAATCATTTCCAAACCAAACTACAGCAGCTTTGCCAGTTTTTCCAGAGCCATTAACAAAAATGGTTTTAGCATCCTGAATAGGTTGCGTTTGAATTACAAATCACTCTTGTAGATCAAAATCTGAAAAATCTCTTAGCAATTTATGTTTTGGAGTACCATAAAATATTTTTCCTGTAAAGTCTGCTAATACTATTTGGAAAGAAACAGGCTTAGCAAAAAGGAACTGAAAGTCTGCTGCAGTTAATGGTAAATAGAATTCTGAAGGGTCATTGCCTGTTAAATGTTGAAGCCTCATATGGTTTTTGGCGATTAAGTCAACAATCATATCTAACAGTTCTGTCACAGTCTTTCCCTGGGTATGTGGTAAAAAAACCCATTCCAAAAAGTAAACAGAGTTACTGTTGATTTGACATATAACTCCTAATGGCCTTCGTTGCACATTAACGAGTAGAGAAATCGGCAAGTGTAAATGCACTCTACCTGCCTGCAGTGTCTCAATTTTTTTGAGTCACTATATTCAAAGAGTCAAAAGCTTTAGGTGAAAGGTGACGAGGAGAATTCAAGTCTGAGTCCCCTCGTAATAAATCAAAGAGTGGTTCAAGGTCAGCATTAGCAATACCCAACATAGGACACACCCAATTAATAGCACCTAAGAGCTTCTGTAAATCATTCAAATTTGTGATTTTGATTGCTGGTTTTAGCTTCTGAGGCTTTACTGTTCTTGCAGTTAGCACCCCTCCCCCCAAATATTTCCAGGGTGGCATTCTTTGTATTTTTTCCTGTGCAATTTGTAGTCCAAAACAACATAAATTTTCTGTAAAATGATTAACAGTAGTCTCTAAATATTGTTCCATTTCTGCAGACCAAAATGTCATCCGTATAATGATAACTTATCAATTCAGGAAATGTGCTCCTAGTTGGGGATATAGCTGTGGAAACTACTAGCTGACAGATTGTTGGACTGTTCATCATTCCTTGTGGCAAAACAGTCCATTGATATCTTTGCATGGGAGCAGCACAGTTGACTGAAGGCACAGAAAAAGCAAAATGAACACAATCTGCAGGATGCAAAGGAATTGTAAAAAAACAATCCTTCAAATCAATAACGCAAAGAAACCAGTCAGCTGGAATCATAGTAGGATTAGGCAAACCTGGTTGTAAAGCCCCCAGGGATTGCATTACGTTATTAACTGCACGCAGACCTTGCAAAAGTCGCCATTTCCCTGATTTCTTTGGGATTACAAAAATGGGTGTGTTCCAGGGACTAGTAGATGGAACAATATGTCCTGCTTTCAGTTGCTCTTCAACCAATAAATGTGCTTGCTCCAATTTTTCCCCTTTTAAAGGCCACTGATCAACCCAAACTGGTTTTTCTGTTAACCATTAAAGTTTGAGTGTGGGGGACTACGTGACTGAGGGCATGAATTTAGAACTCAGCCTTGAAGATATCAAAGCTTATCCATGAAGAATGAGGCACCAAAGGTATCTGGATGGGAAAGCAGAAGGCATCTGGATGAGAAAGCAGAAGGCATCTGGAGGAGCGAGAAAGTCAAGGGGAGTAACTAACTGCAGAACAAGAGCTTGGCAAGATAACAGACTTTAGTAATGCTGTAAAGGGTCATCCAATAATGTGCGGTTGCTAACTGATGTAACCAATGTTTAAAAGACACATGTATGCTAGAAACTGTATATAAGTAAGGGTTTGTAATAGTAAAAAAGAACTTTCTACTTAGTCACCAAAGAAGTGTGTGTGTGTGTTTTTTGGCTGTCTCGACAACGACATCTGGTGACCCCGACGTGATCGCACAGGACACGATTGAATTGGAACTTAAATGGATGGCGGGAGCAGCCGTGGAGACAGAGCCCAGCGTAACACTGAGAGCAGTGGGGGATCTGCGTGGCTGGCCTGGAATTGAGACACCTGGATAAGTGAGCCGCTGGGAACATGGGGGCCTCATTAAGTAAAGAGGACTTGGTCATACTGACCATGTGGACAATAATGTTACAAAAGCGGGGAGTGGCTGTAGACGAACTACTCCTCCGAAAAATGCTATTATGGAGTAAGAGACAGGGATATGAGGCCAATATGGTGACAGCCTTTAGTGTCTCGGTATGGAAACGTCTGGGAGATATCCTGTTTGATAATGCGTACAGGGAGGAGAAAATGGCTCAGACATTGCTGACAGCATGGTGGTTGCTCTTTGAGACTTTAAAATCATTTAAAGAGCAGAAAGATAAAGCAGAGTCATCGGCTCCCCTTAACGATCAAGGAGCGAGCACCTGTAGTGAAGAAGGGATTCAGAATAAAAGTTCTCCAAGTGAAGGGGACGGAGCTTCTCTCAGTATAACTTTGCCCCGGGCCCCTGTTACACAACTTGATGTAAAGGGTAAAGAACCATCTGGGGGAACCACAGTTCAACATAAAATCCCGGGGGGGAAGAAGATAAAGACACTGGGGGAAGATTCTGATGATGAGATGTATGGTCCGGGCTCCCCAGCCCCAGCTAATCGACAATACAGGTCCCCTATAGAGTCACTGGTCCATATCCTTTCAAATCCTGAAAAAGATGTGAAGGGACTTGATTACCCTGTTCCCGAGCCTGGTGCCCCACCCCCCACCCCCCTCCAGAATCTCCGCCAGTTGCTGCTGCTGCTTCAAGGACGGATGAAGACGATCCTTTTGACCCAAGCCCTGTTAATCCTGAGAAAGAGCCTACCTCAGATCACCTGAAACCTGCGGGAGGAAATGTTTTAATTAACTTCAGAACACATTTATGAGGAGCCTGTGCGCGTTCATCAGACTGCTGCTGCTGTTCCTGAGATTCTGATGCCTGATAATTCTGATGCTGACCTGGATAGTCCTTTTGACCCGCTGCCTGTTGATCCGGAAAAGGAGCCTGATTTATATCCCCCAGATCCTCATGATAAATGGGCAGCTGTAAAGGGAGAAGTGAGAGGGGCGGGGGATGCAGATGTATTGTGTGCTTTCCTGGTTGTGTATGTGCCAGATCGAGACCCATGGTGGGAAGGTCTCTCGTATGCTCTTCTCAAAAGATATCAAGCAAACGGTAACGGACCATAGACTTGGGACCCTATATATAACTCATTTTATATAGTCTCTCTGTAATACTCATGTACTAGAGTTTGGCAAATATAAGTATGTCTGTGTTACTACCAACCCTTGAAGACCTTTATAGATACTGCTGGGCACTTCTTCCAATATAGGCTGGCCACCTGCATCAGAATGAGTGTGCATTTTGGTCAGTATAAAAGCCTAAGCCTCATGCGATGTGGGAGAGGCAAAGCCTCCATGGAGACGCCCACTAAGGTTGAGCCTGCTGCCTTGTACTGCTATGATACTGCTTGGAGCTGGTTTCCTGAGTATCTTCACAGGGTCATTGCACCACGTTCTGTATGTGGGACCATGTAGTGGGAGTAATGATTGTCTAGATTTTGTGTTTCAAATATTGTAGTTGTGTGGAGTGTGCTTGTGGGATCCCATACGTGTGTGTGTTGAGGGCAGATGGTGTTTTGTGTATTTTTTATTATCGGGTTCACGTAAAAGTTTTTAATGGGTAGCAGATTAACATTTTGGGCAAGAAAGGGTTAATGTAAAAGTGCGGTTGCCAGCAGGTATTTATGGCTGCTGCTTGGCAGGCAGGCAGCTCAGGCAGGCAGCTGTAGCTGCTGTTGAACAGGCTGGCGTTTGTAGCTGCACAAAGCAGGGTGAGCGACTTTGAAAAAAAAAAGTTATTTGATAGAGTTTGGTAACCATGTTCAAGAGAAGCTGCCCTCCGATTCGGCTCCCAGTGCTCCACTGGTGGAACGGCCAGGATGGACACCGGAGCTGTGAAGTGAAAGAAAAAAAAACAAACCAAACCAAACCAAAAAAAAAAGACCAGCCCTCTCGATCTATTGAAATATTGGAGCAGTTTGTAAAGACACCACAAACAAAGCCTAAAGAGGCCTGCAACATGCTGGGCACATGAAAGAAGCCTTGCTTAGTGTGTTTAAACTAACCTGGGTGTGAATCCAAGACTTGGAGGAACAGATAGATCAGTTGAAACAAGAACTGCTAACTGAAAAAGCAAGAGGGGTAGAGCAACCACAGGCTTTACTAGCCGCCACCCAAGCAGCATCAGGGTGGCAGAAAAAGAAGAAAAAAAATGGGTAATGACACAGCAAACTCCTTGACTGTTAACACTGTGCAGTTTACTTCTGCAGCTGCTTCACATTCCTGTTTCATCAGAATGTCTCAGCTTTAAGGAATCACTTTAACCTGTCTTCTTCTCAAGAACTGATAACCTGGGGGAAGGGGTATATTTGTGTCCTCCTACCTACAGGTCTGTGGCGGCTGCCTGCAAAGTTTGTCAAGCCTTGCCATGAGCTGGACAGACGAGTGGAATAACCCGATGCCTCAGCTACAGGAGCTGACCATGAATACCCCAAGCAGAATGAGATGGAGAAAGAGAAAAAGGAATGATTGCAAAACATCACTTGGGGGCAACTGAAAAGTAACAGCCTGAATATGTGTGCTTGTAAAGTAGCTATTATTAGAGGCTGTGATTTTGTGTATAACATCACCTGTATTTACTAGCCAGTTGTTAATAAGAAACTACACTTTGTATTGTATGGATTTGTCACTTGTAAAAGAGATGTTAGAGCATGCAAATTTTCAGCAGCTGCTAGAAAATGCTAAGGCAAAAGTGGGAAAGATTCTAATACAATGATTGTGTTATAAAGCAGACAATGGAACAAACTAAGAGGGTGAGAGAACTCCACTGATAAGAAATTTCTTTGGCTGGTCCCTCACTGCCACTAGCATCTTCAACATGCTGCTGCACTCTGTAGTATACATACTGCGAATGTAAATCTCTAGGTGCTTTGCCATAGTAGCGACTTGTTACTAGATGAGGCAGGTGAAACTCTGCATTGACAACGAGGTGCAAGGACTGAGGTTGGACAAATGACTCCTACCACAGTCAAGGGAAGACTGTGTTGGCCTCTGTGTTTGCCACCAAGAAGAACCTTTAGCTCCACTGTTGGCTAAAACCCAGCAGGCGTTGAGTGGTGGGGACACATGCCATGCCAGACCTTGATRTGAGGGATGGCCTCCCCTGTTATCAGAGAGGAGCCAACGGTGCTTACAGATGGCTCAGGGAAAAGCGGAAAAGCTGTTATTGTGTGGAAAGAAAATTCACACTGGCAGCACCGAATAGAACATCAGGAAGGATCGCCACAAGTGGTGGAACTTAGAGCAATAGCGTTGGTATTTCAACATTTTCCTGGTCCGGTTAACATTATTACTGACTCTGCTTACGTAGCTGGGTTGGTACAGCAATTAGACAAAGCAGTTTTGGAACAAGTGTCCAATGAAAAGTTGTTTTGGATCCTGTCGTTAGTATGGCTAACAATACAGGAAAGGAGACATCAATATTGTATTATGCTTAAGAGTCACACCACCCTCCCAGTTTTCATAGTGGAAGGTAATGCAAAGGCAGATTCACTGGTATCAGCAGTTGGCCTTGGACCTGTTCCCAATATAAAACAACAAGCGCAAGCATCTCATCAATTTTTCCACCAAGGCTCTCATGCTCTAAAGCAACAGTTTAAAATTTCTAATAGTGAAGAATGAGCCATTGTTGCTGCCTGCCCTGACTTTCAAGGCCAGCATGTTCCTACCTATTTTGTCACTAATCCTCGGGATTTACAAGCATTACAGATTTGGTAAACAGATGTTACACATATTGCTGAATTTGACAAGCATAAGTATGTGCATGTATCCATAGACACATTTTCTTCTGCTATTGTGGCCACCGCTCATACTGGTGAATCTGCCCTGGATGTCATTCACCATTGGCAACGTGCTTTTGCAACCTTAGGGGTTCCACAGCGGATAAAAATGGACAATAGCCCTGCTTATGTGTCGACGAAGGCTGTATCCTTTTTTGCAAGCTTGAGGAGTTTATCGTCACTGGTATCCCCCATTCTCCAACAGGTCAAGGCATTGTAGAACGAGCCCATGATACGCTCAAGCGTTTTCTTCAAAACCATAAAGGGGGAATGCTGGGTGAGCCACCTGAGGCACGATTAGCCAAAGTCATGTATGTATTGATTTTTTTGCAGACTTCTGATGACATCCAGACACCGCCCACCCTTCAGTATTTCAATTCTTTAGTAAACACAGACGGGGTGGGCCGTGGAGTTAAAGTAATGGTAAGGGATTTAGTTACAGGAAAATGGTATGGTCCTCAAGAGCTACTAACTTGGGGAAGAGGGTATGCTTGCGTTTCTACATATGGAGGCCCACACTGGATTCCTGCTTGGTGTGTGCATCCTGTTTTGGATTCCAACTCCAACAAACAGAAATATGCATCTACCCTCACTGACGCCGTGGAACAGCTCTAACATTTGGGTGACCTTAGCCAGGACACTGAATCAAATGGCCTTTTGTGCTTCAATGCGTACCGCAGACCAGCCCTTCCATACATATCTAGTTGGCCTACAGGTGCAAGGGGTAGTAAACAGTGCAACCATTTCTGATTGGATTCAAGCGTTGCCCAATATAACGAAAGACCCAGAAGAGATAGATATTGTGGGCACAGGGAATGCCCCTCAATGCTGGTGTTTTGGCTGGAAAGCATTGCCATGTACCACGACCATGACATGGCCAGAGTCTCTGTGGTCGGACCTGAAGCGTTATCACAATTTTACTGATGTCCAACCAAACAGTCCTCTGTTTCGTAATATGACAGCAAATAATAGTTCATGGTGTTCAGTTGCTAATGAAACTACTATCAATAGCTTACCAAAAGCACTACCTAGAGGTATATTCTTATTGTGTGGTGACAAAGCATATCCCGGTATTCCATGGAAGCTGAGAGGAGGTCCGTGTACATTGGGGCAGCTATCATGGCTTACACCCATGATAAACAGGGCTTTTTTTGTTGAAAAAAACAAAAGGGGGAATTGTGGGGGACTACGTGACTGAGGGCATGAAATTAGAATTTAGCTTTGAAGATATCAAAGCTTATCCATGAAGAATGAGGCACCAAAGGTATCTGGATGGGAAAGCAGAAGGCATCCGGATGAGAAAGCAGAAGGCATCTGGAGGAGCGAGCAAGTCAAAGGGAGTAACTAACTGCAGAACAAGAGCTTGGCAAGATAACAGACTTTAGTAATGCGGCAAAGGGTCATCCAATAATGTGCAGTTGCTAACTGATGTAGCCAATGGCTAAAAGACACATGTATGTTAGAAACTGTATATAAGTAAGGGTTTGTGATAGCAAAGAGAGAACTTTCTACTTAGTCACCAAAGAAGTGTGTGTGTGTGTGTGTGTGTGTGTGTGTGTGTGTGTGTGTGTGTGTGTTTTTTGACCGTCTCAACTGCGACAATGAGGCACCAAAGGTATCCGGATGGGAAAGCAGAAGGCATCCGGAGGAGCGAGCAAGTCAAGGGGAGTAACTAAATGCAGAACAAGAGCTTGGCAAGATAACAGACTTTAGTAATGTGGCAAAGGGTCATCCAATAATGTGCTGTTGCTAACTGATGTAACCAGTGGCTAAAAGACACATGTATGCTAGGAACTGTATATAAGTAAGGGTTTGTAATAGTAGAAAAGAACTTTCTACTTAGTCACTGAAGAAGTGTGTGTGTGTTTTTTGGCTGTCTCGACAACGACATTTGAGCAGGGGCTTCAGATCAGCGCCCATTAGGATAAATTTGCCCCGTCTGTGGAAAGTAACAAATTCCATTGCTTTTGCAAATCTCGCCCCCGCATATTCATAGAAACTGGCAGTATATATGGTTGAAAATGAGCTACAGCACCCTCCGGTGCAATAGCTTTGAGGACTTGAGTACTTTTAAAGGGAGATTGTATACCTCCTATTGCAGCTACTGTTGCTAAAGCCTTTTCAAAGGGCCAATCAGTTGGCCATTAGGATTGTGAAATAATCAAAACATCTGCCCAAGTGTCTATTAATCCACTAAAGACTCTATTCTCTATTTGCAAATTCAATAAAGGTTGTTTCTGAGTGTCGTGGTTTAAGCTGTAAATCATGCAGTCACTCTCTCACTCCCCCCTCTTTCTTCCCCCAGCTCCCAGAGGGATGGGAAGGAGAATAGAAAAGAATGCAACTCCCACAGGTTGAGATAAGAACAGTTTAGTAACTAAGGTATAACACAAATCACTACTGCCACCACCAATAATAATAATGACAAGGCAAATACAAGGAAAGAATACAATTCTCACCACCTAATACCCAGCCCGACCAAGCAGTGCACCCCCACTCTTCCGGGTCTCTGCTCTCAGTTTTACATCCTGGGCATGACGTGCTGTGGTATGGAATACCTCTTTGGTCAGTTTGGGTCAGGTGCCCTGTCTCTGCTTCCTCCCGGCTTCCCCTCCTCCCTGGCAGAGCATGAGACTCAGAAAGTCCTTGGTCAGACCAAAACATTACCAAGCAGTAACTGAAAACACTGGTGTTATCAGTGCTGTTCCCAGGCTGAAAGTCAAAAACAGAGCGCTGCACCAGCTACCAAGAAGGAGAAAAATGGCTGCTGCTGCTGAACCCAGGACACTGAGTAATCTCCTGGGTCCAATAAACCTCAGCTTTCCCAGATCTTCCAAATCCAGAGGTATTCCTTGTGTTAGCTTCTACTTTTGGCACCCAGTATGGAATCAAAACAAGTTGTGCTAGTTTTTGACCTGTTGGAATTTTACAACTGCCGTTTAAGGCAGATGCTAAAATTTTTATTTCTCCTGTATTATCTGAATCTATTACTTCTGAATGAACTTTTACTCCTTGGAGAGTTGTACTTGATTGTCCTAACAGAAGACCCATAAATCCATTTGGTAAAGGTCCCCAAACATTGGTAGCTATAGCTTTAACGGTGGAGCAATCTAATTCGATGTCAGTGCTTGTTGCCAAATCCAACCTGGTGCTGCTTGTTGTGGCAGCTGCAAGGTCAGAGATGGAGCATTTGCTGCAAAAACCCTGTTGTTTTAAGGGGCACCGGGTTTCGCTGTGCCCCACTTGGAGTTTCCCGACAGAAGATTTCCATCCTTATCAAATTTAGATTTACACTGATTGCTCCAGTGATATCCTTTCTTACATCTGGGACAGAGCTGAGATGGCGTTTTTTCTTTCTGCTTTTGTTTCTTTTTGGGACACATTTTGCTAATATGTCTTTCCTGTCCACAGTTAAAACATTTTTGCTGACTCATATTAAATTTCGATAATGCAGCAGCCAATACAGAAGCCTTATGAGTCTCCGTACCGATATCCTGACATGTTTTAATAAACTCAGCAGTGTCTGTAAATTTTTCCCTGACTGGGGCTAAATCAGCTTTGCAATCTCCATTTGCATTTTCACATGCTAGATAAAATAAAAGCTCATGAGCAGACTCAGGATTATCAATCTGCCTTTGTATAGCATTGTTTGATTGGTCTATAAAAGACACATAGGGTTTCTGAGACCCTTGGCGAACAGTTGCAAAAGCCGTAGTTTTCTTTCCTGATTCAGGTACTTGCCTCCAGGATTGTACAGCCGTATGGGCAGCTTGTTGAAATACCAGAGGGTTTAAATTAATTTGATCATGAGGTTGCAACCATCACCCAGCGCCTGTTAACATGTTGTCATGGGTTCAGCAGCAGCAGTCATTTTTTCTGCTTCTTGGTAGCTGGTGCAGCACTGTGTTTTTGATTTTGGGCCTGGGAACAGTGCTGATAACACCAGTGTTTCGGTTACTGCTTAGTGATGTTTTGGTCTG
>CABHOG010000231.1:53346-66767 GCA_902168055.1 Aratinga solstitialis
CTGAGGGACACCACTCGTTACTGGTCTCCAGCTGGACATTGAGCCATTGAGCACAACTCTTTGTGTGCAGCCAGCCAGCTAGGTCTTTATCCACCGAGTGGTCCACCTATCAAATTGATGTCCCTCCAACTTAGAGACAAGGATGTCATTTGAGACAGTGTCAAACGCTTTGAACAAGTCCAGGTAGATGACATCAACTGCGCTATGCCTGCTCATCAGTTCCGTAGCCCCATCATAGAAGGCCACCAGATTGGTCAGGCAGGATTTCCCCCTAGTGAAGCCATGGTGGATGTCACCAACCACTTTGTTGTTTTTCATATGCCTCAGCATGCCTTCCAGGGGAATCCCCTCCAAGATTTTGCCAGGCACGGAGGTGAGGCTGACTGGTCTGTAGTTCCCCAGGTCATCCATTTTCCCCTTCTTGAAAATGGGGGTTATATTTCCCTTTTTCCAGGCGTCGGGAACTTCACCTGACTGCCATGATTTTTCAAATATGATGGACAGTGGCTTAGCAATTGATGCAAGATATTTCCCTCTCGATTACTTTCTGCATGCTTTTACCATATTCATTTTAATATCAGTCATTGTTGTTTCATATTTGCACTGTGCTTCAGTCAGAGATCATTTCAGCATTGCATTTCCTTATACATAAGGCTTCCAAAAGATTAAAGGCAGAAAAGAGTGCAGGTGTGAGGCTTTCTGTGTACTTGGGCACTATTTTTCATTGTAGTCTGAGCCACACTGTTGTTCTTTTTCTTTCATTTTGGTGCTTGAACCTCTCTGTGTTTTAGGGTGCAGCTGGGCATGGGGGCTCAGCCTGTCTAACAGCTTCCTGCTGCCACAGGTCATGGCAAGACCAGTACCAGCCCCCCCACCAATGTCCCTGCCCTAAACCAGTTTTAGTGCTTTTAAAAGAGAGATGGTTCAAACTGTTAGTCCAGTAAAAAGCTATTCCATCGCTCTTTTTTTTTTTTCTTCCATGGGGCTATTAATTTCTGCCAATTCACTGAGCTGATTTTGCCCAGAGAAGCAGAGATAATGCCATGGAATATCCATAGCATGTGTTCCCCTAGAGGACTCAGCCACTGCCACCTTTCATTGGAACTAAGCTCTTGCCCTCAAGCATCAACACAGACTTTTGCCTGTACAGAAAAGCTGCAAACATTTTGGGGTGAGGTTATCCTTAGTCTATATAGAAAAGCAGAATCTGTCCATCTAATGTGTGCATGCCTTTGTTCTCTCACCTTCACCTCAGCCTGCCTTGAACCTCCTGCCCAATCCCAATCAGATGTAATGAAGTGGAACCAGTTCACAAGAGATAGTTTTCTGAAATGTGTCATGAATGCTGACTGAAATTGAGCAGAGGGAGCATGTCAGTGCCCCTGTTAAAGGACAGACCATGCCATAGGTAAGAAGGCAGTAAAGGTGAACACAAGATGAGCAAGACAAGACAAATACTCAAACACAGGGAAAACATACCAAAGTACCATGCAAAAAGCCATAGGGAACTAATGCAGATGAAATGAATTGTTTAGGCTGCAACCCCCCACCCCAAATGTAGGTGTATTCAAGTCCTTACATGGACCCTGTGCTTCTTCTGGTCCAAAACATAGATGTGAAGTAGAGGGAACAGAGCAAACAGGAGATGTCTGGGGAGCTGAGATCCCAGTAAAATGATTCCTCTGCATAACTAAGAGGAAGGCCTCTCTAACACTAACAGCCAGTTAGTCATGTGATATGAAGAGACAGCTCTGCGTGAGGCCTTAGAGAAGAAATCCTGTCTCAGAAAGACCCTCTATCCTGATTTACACTTTACTGTGTAAAGTAATAGTGGTATAGAACAATAAAATAGGGAGAAATAACCCTTAGCCTGTCTTTGGGAAGGAAAAGTAGTGCCAGTTCAGGATGCAGCGAGGTATCTAAAGGATGTTTTAGTGGCTTAATAATGTCACAGTGATATAACCAAATTAGTAATGCTATCTTGGCTATATGATCTAGGCTATCAAGGCATTTACCTGGTTACATTGCTCAAAAGAATAGAACTCGAGAAGGAGAGATGTCCAGATGTCCACTCCCTTTATGCGCCCTGTGTGGGCACATGCTATCCCCTCTTAGGTAAACCTTCACTGTGGGAAGATGGGCATAAAAGGGGCAGTAATAGCCACCAGCTTTCTCCTCCCTGCCTCTGAGACCTGGGCTGTGGATGCCATCTCCCTGCAGCCTCACTGTGGCAGAGATTTGGGGTGAGCAGCTTCACTGGCACAGCAGCATGATGCCCTCCCTGAGACAGCTCTGTGAAGCTGTTCTGGCTGTGGAGACTAGCCATCAGCCTCCAGGCATGGGTGCAGCCAAGGTGAGAGGAATGAGTGTCCCTGAAGGCCTTCCTAGAGGAAAAAAGATCTGCTTGAGAAAGAATTAGAAATGTTATTATGTATCTTTCCCCCCCACCACCACCCCCCACCCGACTAGTACCAAGTAGCACAGGCTTGCTAGGGCTGCAACCCCCCCCCCCTTTTTTTTTCTCCCACTCTCCTCTGTGTTTGTCTATCTACTACTGTAGGGCTTCCAGCCTGTGAGAGACTGAACTGAAATCAGACTCCACCATTCATTGCCTCAAAGATTGGTATGAGAAGCTGAGATGAGACCCTACTGTCCATTGTTCGAGAGATGGGTGGGAGGACCTGAGATAGCACTCCTCTGTGCATTATCTCAAGGACTGGTGTGAGGAATTGCTGCCCATTATCTCAAGGATTGCTACAGACCTGCAGTTGAAGAGTTGACTGCAAGACCAGCGAAAATGGTCCAGCAGTAACGTGCAGTACGTGACATTAAGAACAGAGGTACTCCCCCCAACACATTATAAAAGGGGAAAGAGGTAACCCCTGTGGGGACACTCTCCACCAATGCAGACTACAGACCCTGGGGGACTCCCACCACGGAAGATGATGACTACGGACCCTCGGGACACATCTGGACTATCTCTCTGAACTCTGAAATCTTGCTTAATTACTGTCCTTTTTTCCAACCTGTCTTATCACTATCTTTTTTATAATAATAATATTTTTATATTTTTATAATAAACTGATCAGTTATGGTACTTGACCTCTCTTGCGTCTTAATTTCACTCTGGGGATCATGAATGAAATAGGTCTGACTCTGAGTTTTCTCCAGTTAGACCCTGACACAGCATGAAAGCAAGGTAGTCTGATGGGACCTGAGCTAAGATGAGTCCACCTCACCAGGGGAATAAGACAGGAATAATGGGGTAAAGAATGGTCTTAAACAGTGTGTCAGACTTGGGACACCCAAAACACGAAGGAGAAGAAAATGCATAGGGATGGATGAGAGGGATGAACACATTTCACAAGACTGGGTATGTCTGGGCTAGAAATGTGTCTAGGGAAGGAAAAAGGAAAGATCATACAAGGACAGTGATATGTGAGAAGGGCATGGGAATATTTTTGCAGTTGCAAAGAATTCATTTTGGCTGCTGCTTTGTAAGAATAAATTCCCACATCTCAGACTGAGACATAACATTAAAACATACAGATTAAAATGTGCTTATATTTATGGAGTTGGCTTTCATAGAGACGCTTCATTTAAATACATATATGTAGTTTCTATGTGTATGTATATTGGAAAAAGAGAGTCAATAAATATAAGAGTCTTCAAACTCCTGCAACCCAGAAAGGACCATAAAGGCCACTGATATCTGTGTGAGAAAAGGCTTGTCCCCAGTCTCCTCTGTCTGCTCTTCTCTTCTAGAAAAGCAGGAGAAAAATAAGTGCAATTCCCCCTGTTCCACCTTAGTGACAAACAAGCAGCACAGAGTCCCCGTGTCTGTCAGCAGGACTCAGAGATGGGCATGGAGCTCTCAGGAAAGGAAACAGAAAATAAAATCAAATGAGACAATCAAAAAAGCAAACATTTACAGGGATAAAGCCACCACAGGGATTGTCATTTCACAAATTAGGTTAATCTGGACAAATAGTGCTTCAGAAACAGTAACCATGGTTTTTATACTTGATTTCCCCCTTCTGACTTTATCTTGCTTCCTTTGTTCCCTCAATGTGGTCCAAACCCTTATCACTTTGCACCAAAGGTCTCTTCTTCAGCACTGCAATCATTCAAAACTGGAATTTGCATGAGTTTGATAAGGAAGAGATTTCTGAAATGTGACTTTTTTCCTTTACTTTAGCAAGTAATGGTAGAGATTACTGATGTAAAATGATATTGATTACCTGGCGGGGGATTAAGGACAGCACGACAGACCAATATGATCAAGGCTGACAGCTTTTTTCGCCCTCACATGCAGCTTTTATAGAGCGCTCAGACAGCAAAGCATTTACGACACAGCTGGCAAGATATAATTGAACAGTTTTGTTAGTAACAACTTAACGATTAATTAACTGTGTAGCATACATTCCAAGGTTACAGTTATCAGTTCCTCCCTACATATCCTGACTTCTCAGGCTCTTCTGCCAACTCCCTCAAACTCTCTCACGTACTCGTTCTCTAGTAACCTTCAGCCAAGGCCTCAAAGCCTTTGGTTCACTACTTCACTAATGTCAAGTAACTGGATTGCTCACGTGGCCATTCTCAGCCAAATGACTCCCCACAATTACCCAGATTCCCATGGAGCAGTTCCTGTGCTTTCTAGGGTATTATTTCTAGGTATTATCACACTCTGCATCTTAGGTCCAAATAAATATGCAAGGCTGAGCAGATAGAGGGACAGATGGAAAACTAAGTGAAACAAGGTAAGCAGGAAACAGCAAGGAAATAATTATAACCAGGCTTGCAACCCTTCCTATGCTTTTTTTTGGTCCAGCAAACACATTGGCTACCTCTTTGCCTTGCAAGATGTTTTGCTATAGCTTTAGTCCTTCGATTCAGAAAGAAGATGAGAGGGCAAGATTTTTTTCTGGAAGATGATGGAATCTCTCTTCATTTGCCTGGCTTAGTATTTCTCCTGATCACTTGGCATCTGGACACCTACAAATCCAAGATTTATGTGCAACTTTTGCCATGAGAAAAAGGATAGAGTAGTGGAGTTTCAATTCTATGAGTGGAAGAAGCACAGAAACAATAAAAGAAAAGCAACCTTTTTTCTAATAAATACTGAGTCAAAACAATGCTGTGAAAAGAGCTTTTTGGCTTTTTATGCTACAATATGCACCAGACCTGCTCATGGGCTAGGCAGGTAGAGGAAAAGTTTGGGGTTTTTTGCTTAGTTTTAAAGGCTCTAAGACATCATGGCTGTAAACATTTCAAATGACTCTCTAAAGCTATTTCTTTCATATTTTGATTGTCAGGGAACAAAGGAACGGGGGGGGGGAGGAGGTAAAGAGTAAAAACTAGCACGGTGAAAAATGAGGAAGAGTAAAAAAATATTTTGAAACTTTGAAAAAAAGCATTAGAAATGTGGAAAGAGCAAAAAGTTAATGAAGAAAAAACTGTAACTAACCTTTCTACCTAATCTTATCTGTCATGTTAATTACCAGATTTTGGTATTAGTACATTATGCAAAGATGAGGCTGTGTGAATGCATGTGTGTAGCCTTTCACAATTCACACACACAATAAGTTGATCCACCCTTTAGTTAGAGGAAAGATACTTTTTTTCCATTTGAATGACCTTCAGAATGAATCGAATTAGAAGAAAGATGAGGTGGGGCAAGTCATGTAGCATCTGAGAAATCCAATAAAAAAAGAATTCAAAGTATTCCACAAAACCCAGAAATCCAGGAAATGTTCATGTGTGTATTACATCGTTTCTTTCCTAACATATTTAATGTTCAACATGCAATGGCATGCTCTGGTTTACCTTTTCTTACTGTGGCTTTCATTCAGTTTTCTGCACCTCTCTAAAGTTGCACTGAGTTTTGCACCCACATTTATCCCTGTGCACCCCAAAAATCACAAGCTTTGGCTAAACTGTGATTTAGGTATGCAGAGGGCAGTTGATGTTTGTTTAATAATGCAGTGCGGTATGCAAGAGCTGAAGTAAAAACTACTTATGAGCAGCTAATCCAATCCCTCCTGCTAAACCAATCACCCTGAGTAGCTGGAGTTGCTCCTTTTCAAGGGTGGTCATTTCCCTCTCTCAAATATCCCAGGAAGTGAAGTGAGGCCTAAAGGCAAGCTGAGCTGGCCAGAAGCACCTAGCAAGTTCAGCCTCAGGGCCAAGGCCATCACCTGCAAATTGGTCTTAGAGCCACATGGCGAAAGTCAAGGCACCCCTTTACAGTCTTTTTTTTCACAATGACAGGTTTCTCAGTAGGTCACACTGAGTGTCATGGACAGGAGACTAGCTGTGGTGAGGAGGAGGCAAGGGTTAACCTGTCCTTATCCCCCTTGCTGGGGCCACACTCTGGCAAATTGCAATTCAGAACTAAAATTTTTCAGCAGCTGCAATGATATTCCACTGTGCCTTCATTACCTCTGGATCTCAAAATAAGGGCCAGTTGGGCCCAGAAAACATTATGTAGTGCTGATATGACTGATATAAACTACCAAAGTTGCATTTTCCAGAAGAGACCCCTCAAATATCCGCTGCAGTTGAGTTTAAATGAGGGCTGCTACTTCTCACGTCCTCTGCACTTGCCAGGAAGGATGTAGCAACCCAGACAGAGGTGCCACAAAAAACATGCAGGCATCCAAGTCTCAAGCTGCAGGGAGTGCCAGAGCCCTTCTCTGGTATTGAATGGCAACAACAGCTGTGTCAGATGTGACCAGGTAGACAATCTGCTCAGTCTGGTGGCAGAGCTAAAGGAGGAAATAGCAAGGTTAAGAAGCATCAAGGAGTCTGAGAAGGAGACAGACTGGTGGAACCAGGCTATGGTGTCACTGAGACAGCCAGCAGAAAAAAACAAGATCCAGGAGGTAATCCTCCTGCAAGACTGAAGGCAGTGGCTCAAGGGAAAGAAGTGAATGAATGCAAGGCCACACAACGGGTGTCAGGTGAAAAACTCCCTTGCCCACCTCAACCACCCAGGAGCCTCTGTACAACATATATGAGGCTCTGGTGTGGAAGACCAGTCAATAGATGAGGATGAAGGTCCACTCACATGGGAGGTGCTGACAGGGACAGGAAAGCATACCCCCCTGTGTTATGACAACCTCCACGAGGAAGACAAAACGGGTTATAGTTCGAATCATAGAATAGTTAGGGTGGGAAAGGACCTAAAGATCATCTAGTTCCAACCCCCCTGCCAGGGGCAGGGGCACCTCACACAAAACCATGTCACCCAAGGCTCTGTCCAACCTGGCCTTGAACACTGCCAGAGATGGAGCATTCACAACTTCCCTGGGCAACCCATTCCAGTGCCACACCACCCTCACAGGAAAGCACTTCTTCCGCATATCCAATCTAACAGCCTCACACTCACAGGCCCTTGTTCTCATGGGGGACTTCAACCACCTTGATATCTCTTGGAGGGATGGTACGGCCCGGCACAAGTAATCCAGGAAGTTCCTCAATTGTGTGGAAGACAGCTTCCTACTGCAAGTAATAGAGGAGCCGACAAGGAGAGGTGCCATGCTTGACCTCGTCCTCACCAACAGGGAAGGGCTGGTGGGAAACATGACGCTCCAGGGCAGCCTAGATTGCAGCGATCATGAGATGGTTGAATTCGAGATCCTCAGGACAGTGAGAAGAGCATGCAGCAAGCTCCCTGCCCTGGACTTCAAGAGAACAGACTTTGGCCTCTTCAGGAACCTGCTCAGTAAGATTCCATGGGATATAGCCCTAGAGGGCAGGGGGGCCCAAGGCTGTTGGTTGATATTCAAGGATCACCTGCTGCAAGGTCAGAAGCGATACATCCCAACTAGAAGGAAGTGCAGCAGGAGGGACAGGAGACCTCCTTGGATGGATAAGGAGCTGCTGAGGAAACCTCGAAGGAAAAAAGAGGCTTATAAAAGGTGGAAGCAAGGACAGGCGGCCTGGGAAGAATACAGGGATGTTGTCCGGGAAGCTAGGGATCAGGTTAGGAAAGCTAAGGTCCAGTTAGAATTAAACTTGGCTAGGGATGTTAAGGATATCAGGAAGGGATTCTATAGGTACATTGCAAATAAAAGGCAGACTAGGGACAACGTGGGCCCTCTCCAGAAGCTATCGGGAGAACTGGCTACCCTGGATTTGGAGAAGGCTGAGGTTCTTAATGACTTCTTTGCCTCAGTCTTCACCGGAAAATGCTCTGACCATACCACCCAAGTCTTGGAAGGCAGACGCAGGGACAGTGAGAATGAAGACCCTGGGCCCACTGTAGGAGAGGATCTGGTCCGAAACCATCATAAAAACCTGAACATATACAAGTCCATGGGGCCTGATGCAATCCATCCGTGGGTCCTGAAAGAACTGGCAAATGAAGTTGCTAAGACACTGTCCATCATATTTGAAAAATCATGGCAGTCAGGTGAAGTTCCCGATGACTGCAAAAAGGGAAATATAACCCCCATTTTCAAGAAGGGGAAAATGGATGACCTGGGGAACTACAGACCAGTCAGTCTCACCTCTGTGCCTGGCAAAATCTTGGAGCGGATTCTCCTGGAAGGCATGCTGAGGCATATGAAAAACAACAAGGTGGTTGGTGACAGCCACCATGGCTTCACTAGGGGGAAATCCTGCCTGACCAATCTGGTGGCCTTCTATGATGGGGCTACGGAACTGATGGACGGGGTAGAGCAGTTGATGTCATCTACCTGGACTTGTTCAAAGCATTTGACACTGTCTCAAATGACATCCTTGTCACTAAGTTGGAGAGACATCAATTTGATAGGTGGACCACTTGGTGGATAAAGAACTGGCTGGCTGGCCGCACGTAAAGAGTTGTGCTCAATGGCTCAATGTCCAGCTGGAGACCAGTAACGAGTGGTGTCCCTCAGGGATCGGTGTTGGGACCAGTCTTGTTCAACATCTTTGTCGGTGACATGGACAGATATGAGGAAGAAGTGCTTTACTGTGAGGGTGGTGTGGCACTGGAAAAGGTTGCCCAGGGAAGTTGTGAATGCTCCATCGCTGGCGGTGTTCACGGCTGGATTGGACAGAGCCTTGGGTGGCATGGTTTAGTGGGAGGTGTCCCTGCCCATGGCAGGGGGGTTGGAACTAGATGATCTTAAGGTCCTTTCCAACCCTAACTATTCAATGATTCTATGATTCATGACTTCCCTGGGAAACCCATTCCAGTGCCTCACCACCCTCACAGTAAAGAACTTCTTCCTTATATCTAATCTAAACTTCCCCTGTTTAAGTTTGAACCCATTACCCCTTGTCCTACCATTATAGTCCCTAATGAAGAGTCCCTCCCCAGCATCCTAATAAGCCCCCTTCAGATATTGGAAGGCTGCTCTGAGGTCTCCACGCAGCCTTCTCTTCTCCAGGCTGAACAGCCCCAACTTTCTTAGCCTGTCTTCATACGGGAGGTGCTCTAGTCCCCTGATCATCCTCGTAGCCCTCCTCTGGATGTAGCCTTTTTTTTCCCTCGAAGTTTCCTCAGCAGCTCCTTATCCATCCATGGAAGTCTCCTGGCCGTCCTGCTGCACTTCCTTCTAGTTGGGATGCAACACTCCTGAGTTTGCAGCAGGTGATCCTTGAATATGAACCAACAGTCTTGGGCCCCCCTGCCCTCTAGGGCTTTATCCCATTAACCTTACTAAACAGGTTCCTGAAGAGGCCAAAATCTGCTCTCTTGAAGTCCAGGGCAGTGAGCTTGCTGTACACTCTTCTCACTGTCCTGAGGATCTCAAACTCAACCATCTCATGATCGCTACAACCAACGCATCACATTTCCGACCTAAGTATGCCTTCCAGGAGAATCTGCTCCAAGATTTTGCCAGGCACAGAGGTGAGACTGACTGGTCTATAGTTCCCTGGGACTTCCATTTTCCCCTTCTTGAAAATGGGGGTTATATTACCCTTTTTCCAGTTGTCAAGAACTTAACCTGACTGCCATGATTTTTCAAATATGATGGACAGTGGCTTTGCAACTTCATTCGCCAGCTCCTTCAGGACCCGCGGATGGATTTCATCAGGTCCCATGGACTTGTGCACATTCAGGTTCCTAAGATGGTCTCGAACCAGATCCTCTCCTACAGTGGCCCTAAGGTCTTCATTCTCACAGTCCCTGCATCTGCCTTCCAAGACTTAGGTGGGGTGGTCAGAGCATTTGCCAGTGAAGACTGAGGCAAAGTAGTCATTCAGAACCTCAGCCTTCTCCAAATCCAGGGTAGCCAGTTCTCCTCTTAGCTTCGGAGGGGGCCCACGTTGTTCCTCATCTGTCTTTTATTTGCAATGTACCTATAGAATCCCTTCCTTTTATCTTGCTAGACTCAACTCTAACTGGACCTTAGCTTTCCTGACCTGGTCCCTAGCATCCCGGCCAACATCCCTGTATTCTTTCCAGGCTGCCTGTCCTTGCTTCCACCTTTTATAAGCATCTTTTTTCCCTCAAAGCTTCCTCAGAAGCTCCTTATCCATCCAAGGAGGTCTCCTGGCCCTCCTGCTGCACTCCCTTCTAGTTGTGACATAACACTCCTGAGCTTGGAGCAGGTGATCCTTGAATGAAGACCAGCAGTCTTGGGGACCCCCGCCCTCTAGTGCTATATCCCATGGAACTTTACCTGAAGAAGTCAAAGTCTTGAACCTGAAGAGGACAAAGTCTTCTCTCTTGAAGTCCAGGGCAGGGAGCTTGCTGCATGCTCTTCTCACTGTCCTGAGGATCTCAAACTCGACCATCTCATGATCACTACAACCAAGCCTGCCCTGGAGCATCACATTTCCAACCAGCTCCTCCCTCTTGGTGAGCATGAGGTCAAGCATGGCAGCACTCCTTGTCGGTTCCTCTGTTACTTGCAGAAGGAAGTTGTCTTCCACACAATCGAGGAACCTCCTGGATTGTTTGTGCCGGGCAGTACTGTCCTTCCAACAGATATCAGGATGGTTGAAGTCCCCCATGAGAACAAGGGCCTGCGAGTGTGAGGCTGTTCCTATCTGTCTATAGAGGGCTTCACCCACCGAGTCCTCTTGATCAGGCAGTCTGTAACAGATCCCCACAGTAAGGTTCCCCATAGCTGTTCTCCCTTTAGGTCTGACCCACAAACTCTCTTTTGACTGATCACCTGTCCCCAGACAATGTTTCATACTCCCTTTATGCTTTTGCAAAGAGGGAACAATTCTTTTTGACCCTTTTATTCTTCAAACTGTGGGGAGGATAACCTATTTTGGAACCAGAGCTCACATGAGAAGTTTCAGCTGAAAGGCATTTTTCATCTGTGTAAGCTATATTCCTCTACTGTTAGAAGAGATGAGCCCAGTGTTAACAGTGCAAATGAACAGTGCTGTTTCCAGTGTACAATTAGCCAGGTGAACACTGTGATGAATAAAAAAAAAAAGCTGGCATCATAGGACAGCCCCATGAAAGCTGAAATCAATTACCCTTATCTCTCAACAAGCACTTTTTATTTTTCACATAAACTCAAATTACTTGCATTAAAAAAAAAGAAGCAGATGAGTTTGAAGAAGAATCTATGTTTGAGAGTGAATGATTTAACAAAAATAACAGCCCAAACGCTTTTGTCTCCAAATAGCTGTGAGTTGCTTTTTGGACCATCAGGTCAGAGGGATTTTTTTATTTTTCCTTTTTTCTGTATTGCAAGATGGCCTGGGGAACAGGGCAAAAGTGCATATGCAAACACAGTAGAAGCTGACTATGCACAGGGCAAACACCCAGCAGCTCATCACTGCAGTTTGTTAAAAGCAAATATTAAAGCAAAGTTATCTGTTAAGGCAGTCATTTCTCTCAAAATGCAGATCACATAGTTGTTCTGGCATGAGTTTGGCATTACTTTGGATTTGTCTGTCTGAGCTTATGCCATACCTTTTATTGCAGGGTAAATCTTTCATCAGAATGGGGAAAGATAAGCACAGTTTTATCTCTTTTCTAATTTGCTTTGTATTTTCCTATGCTTTAAGGTCCTTTCCAACCCTAACCATTCTTTGTGATTTTTAAAAATCACATCCTCCATCATCTAATCTATCCTCCCAGATGTTTTTTTCAGGAATGCTGTGATTATAGATATCTCCCGGATGTGGCTGTCTACAGCCATGTTTTTGGACTCATGATGAGCCTCTCCACACAATTCCCCCTTTATTCCAGATCATCACACTTAGAAACAAAGGATTCCCTTCATATTTTACTTAAAATGGTAAGTCAACTTGCCTTAGCATGTTAAGCTATATAATGTATATCCATAGAATCACAGAATAGTTAGGGTTGGAAAGGACCCTAAGATCATCTAGTTCCAAACCCTGCCATGGGCAGGGACACCACTCACTAAACCATGTCTCCCAAGACTCTGTCCAACCTGGCCTTGAACACTGCCAGGGATGGAGCATTCATAACTTCCTTGGGCAACCTGTTCCAGTAGGCTTTAAAAAAATGTTTCTGTTACCCCCATTCAGTGAGTCTTTAGCACCGATGGCCTGCATGGTTTTTAGTGTAGATTTACAGCAATGATCTTACAGCTTATGCAACCACATGATGAAGAGCAGAACAGGTGATTGCATTAACCACACACCTCTGTGTGAGAAAACCAAACCCAGAATTTAAAGAAAACAGTAGAACAGTTGACAGGTGACCCCCCAAAGTGCTCAGATGATATTATTATTTTCTTCAGCAATTGTGAATAAATGTCAAGTGCTGAAGTTAGGCAGATGAGCTGTTATTGCACTTTAACATCACATGGTCTAGCTGTACACAGATGGACGCACACACAGTTCATGCTTTATTTTTTTTTAACACGGGTAAAAATCAGAGACAGCTTGAAAAACTGAACGTCTGTAAAGTTGCAATGCTCACTTTGTACAAAAATAAATATTTTGTTCTCACTTAGCTAGAAATCTTGTAAGAACATATTTCCCCTAGGTCATTTGCATAACAGGTCAGGAGGAGCTTTTCATCACACTGCTACTTACAGGTATGAAGAAGGCTGCTGGAGATTAGATAGTCTTCACAGCAAGAATCCTTGACTTGGCAGGGGGTTGCAGGTTTGAACACTAAAATGATGATTACACTGTCACCACAGTCTGATTTATATCTTTCCAAAAGGAGGGGCACTTAAACGAAACAACTCCAACCCCTTCCGGTAAAGCCGAAGCCGAAGAAGTACCTAGGACATATCTAACATAATTTTTCATATGCAGAGGCAACTGTACCATCACTAATCTCTAAACACACAGGAACCTTTAACACCACTGTTATTGACTGCAACAGAAGCCCATGCTGATTAGCTCAAATGTATAGGCTGAGAAAGTTGGGGCTGTTCAGCCTGGAGAAGAGAAGGCTGTGTGGAGACCTCATAGCAGCCTTCCAGTATCTGAAGGGGGCCTATAGGGATGCTGGGGAGGGACTCTTCATGAGAAAC
>CABHOG010000231.1:66832-80347 GCA_902168055.1 Aratinga solstitialis
GAAGAAATTCTTTACTGTAAGGGTGGTGAGGCAGTGGAGTGGGTTGCCCAGGGAAGTTGTGAATGCTCCATCGCTGGCGGTGTTCAAGTCCGGGTTGGACAGAGCCTTGGGTGGCATGGTTTAGTGGGAGGTGTCCCTGCCCATGGCGGGGGGGTGGAACTAGATGATCTTAAGGTCCTTTCCAACCTTAACTATTCTATGATTCTATAGACAGACTCTAATGGAAATTCTAGTAAGAAAAGGTGGGACAAGGGAGTGATTAAATAAAATCTCATAATTTCTTATTCAAAATTTAAATATAGAATATGGTAAAGATGCTGAACAAAAATTTACTGACTGTTAATTAGATGTGTGGAAAACCACTTGAAACAGAATGAGTACCAGGTTTGGTGTATCAGTATTCCTATGTGTACCTTGCAAATTTACAATGTTAAACTGACATAACCTGAAGGAGATGGTGGGCATTTTCCTAGGAAAAAAAAAGCATAATCATATTTGTTTATTTGATATAGCAGTAAATTCTTCTGTTCTCTGACCAGAACCTTTGCATCTTACAAATTTCTTCCCATTTGCACAATTAGTGCTGGCAGATAAATGTGTTGTCTGGTAAAGCAGTCTCTTCTACCCTCTCCCCTGCCAAGTGCACAGGCTTCAGATAGCTTTTTGAAATGCAAAGCAGGGTCATATCACTAACAGGCTAACCTGCAAACTTTGGATTATAATCCAGTGTGAAACTATTCTCTGTGGGTCATATAGAGTGGAGGAGACCCTTAATGTGCACTTGCCAGTAAGGTGGACATATAGGCTATATAACCTGCATGAGCTACAAAGAGATGCACGAGGTCCAGAAAACACTATTTAGGATGAATTGACCATGTGGCATGGATAGTGGTTTGGGCTGCGAAGTGTTTATCACCTAAAAGATAAACACCCCAACTGCTCAATATTCTAAAAATCAGTTTCTGAGCTCTGTTTCCAGCTTTGACCAGTGCTGTTAATTTGCATTAAAGACCTGGATTTCTCAATAGCCCTGTTTATTCATTGGTACAGCAGTTGTGTACCGTACTTCAGGCTATATAGCTTAATCATCATAAATTGCTCCTTATTGCTCATTCCTAGAAGAATCAAAACCAAAACATATTTCCTCATATAAGACAAATTTTCCCCTTTATTATTCTTTCTCCCACTGTACAGCATGCCCAGAAACACAAATAAAGGAAGGATAGGCTAACAGGGATATCATCTTTAGGGGCCAAGAGGTAGCCCTTGGCTACTTTTCCTAGACCACATAGACCTCTCTAGAATATGGAAGGGATTTCCAATTAGTCATCAAATTAATAAAGCACTTCTGATGCTCCATTTGTGTAGGAAGGCATTAGTCATTAGTTCCAAAGTCACTACTCATATTCACACAAAATGGCATTTAAATGTTAATCAAGTCAGGGGAAGGGAAGTGCTTGTCAATCACTATGCAACTTAGTCAAGGTTTTTGTCTTAAAGGAGGACTCAATGTTAATTTTAAATTTAAAATTCTTGACAGATAGCAGGTTTTCAAATGCCTGCTACAATGTGGCCTGTTTGATTCATTTTAATAAGTGAGTAACTCCTGGCAAAATGAAGGTTTCCCCATGTCTTCAAGGAAATATAAGGGCAAAGAGGCACATTGGACTAATCCTGCATCCACTACAGGGAACAGGAAGCAAAACCAATTTACATTCCCATTCATCTCCTTGCTCCCCACATAGAGACCAAAAAGAGTAATTTACACTCCTATGAACACTAGGAAATTATTAGGGTTTTCAGTTTAAAGGGGAAAAAAGAGTTCTCAATATTAAATTCAGCTTTGACTCTGTGCAGGAGGAACATTTTGTGCTCATGTCTGTGCTTATAGGGTTTTTTGCTGCTTCTGTGCTTCATACTCTTTGATAGGTTTGGATGGGGGGGTTTGCTTTGTTTAGTTTTTGTTTTTTAACCTTCAGATTGTAACTTTTAAATAGCATAAGGAACCTGTAATCTTCTCTGCCTTTTTTTCTAAATATGTCATCCCCCAGAAAGAGCCAGAGGGCTTTGCTGTATTTACCCCTGGCGGTTGCAAGCTGGGGATAGTGCTGACATCCCTCTCCGGCAGTTCTCGCCACCGTTGCACAGGTACATGACAGACTGTCATATTTCCTAGGTAGCTTTGCAGGGGGTAATGGGTTCAGATTGTCACTAAATCAAACTTGTGACCTGAACTAGGTAAGAAACTATATGGACTACTTCTGCTGATTTCCTTGCTGAAAGAAGTCAAACTGGAAGGGAATGAGAAGGGCTGTGAGTGATCAGTGTAATCAATGAGATACCAAAAGTTTTGCAGATACGCTATAGAAAGGAGATGAATTTAAACTCTGTGTTCAGGACAGAAATAGTGTTTCTAGGGTATAGTGCATACAGTGGTAGATGAAGGAGAACACATGAATCTCAAATGAAAGAGGCCATATGAATGTTACTTATAATGACTTATTTCTCACTGTTGATAAGGTCTTCCATATAACTAACTCAGACACATAGATTGCCAAGTTATCTGAAATGAACTCCACACTAACTGTTGATAGGGATAGTGGGTAAGAATTTACTTTGATCTCTTCTTAGATCAATGAAACTAAATTCTTCCCTTACCTGTGATTAGACTGGAGAGTCATGTCTGCTCTGCTGGAACATATGTTGTTGGTGTAGAGATATGCATGCACAGAACTCAGGGACCTTGATATGTAGCACTGTCTGAGCCTTTGTGGACCACTCTCTCCATTTCATCCCCCCCCCCCCCCCCCCCCCCCCCCCCCCAGCCCATTATAACATAGGTGAATAGCATTTCTGTGACTCACCAGCATATTTAATGATGTTGAGATGCTCAGATTAAGCAACCACACAATTGTTTTAGATGACAGACAGTATTTGAAAAATGTATGGGTTTGACCCACCTAATTAAAAAGGACATGTCTCCGCCATTTGACTTTATAGAAAATGGAGAGAGATGGGTGAAAATTAGGCCTATCCAGGGAGCTCTTTAGTCCACAGTCTGAATCAACATCCAAGAATGTCAAGACTCCTCAGTTAGGTGGAATGAATTTGGACATTAAAAAAAGATGGTGCTGTCCATTATATAAATATGTAGTCCTTAACAAGGAGGTCGCTCAACTGTAATCTTGACTTCTACATATTTCGATAACCTTTCCCAACCCCATAACACACATGGCCAGCTCATTCATATGCCATTACCATAGGCCCATGCCCTTTTTGTGATTACACTGGAAAACATACTTTCTGTCACTGAGTTTGTGTGCAATTGAAATGAACTGTTGACAATCTCCCAGGCCTCTTAAAATCTGCAGGACAGAAGAATGCTAAAACCCCCAAAAAAGTAAATAAAATTGAGAATATGAAGTCAGAAGTAATCTTGAGAAAAAGAAACAGATCCACCTTATGAAGTCACATAGTCCAACCTTCAGCTAATGCAGTACTGAAATAGCGCTTAAATTCCTGTTATTTCAAAGCAACCAAAAAGCTTTCAGTCTTAGCTTTGATAGTTCCTGGCCTGTGTGATGGTGCTTAGGGAGGACTTTCTGTGGCTATATAGTTCCCAATTATTAGATTTTATTTATTTATTAGTATTTGTTTTATTTTTCCTTACTGTGTAATTCATTCTGAACTCCTTGCGCAATTTTTCCTTCTCATGCTATCACTTCCTTTTATGGAGTTACCTAAATTAGTTACCTTAATGAGGAAAGAGATAGAATCATAGAATCATAGAATAGTTAGGGTTGGAAAGGACMTTAAGATCATCTAGTTCCAACCCCCCTGCCATGGGCAGGGACACCTCACACTAAACCATGTCACCCAAGGCTCTGTGCAACCTGGCATTGAACACCGCCAGGGATGGAGCATTCACAACGGATGAATTTATCTTTGCATTTGTTCATGGAATGAGTAAGTTCAAACACAGAAATAAATTCCTTACTGTTCCTGAATACTTTCATTTATAATTAACAAGTCACTTACTTCATTTTTCTGCAGAGTAAATACCAATAAGATGGTAGGATACAGATGTATGGCACTAGTGTCACCACTGCTATCTATCTTCTTCATTTCTCATTTAAGGAAACTAAACGAATATCCCAGGAGGCCAAGCTTCCAAATAAAAATTTGAAAGTCATTGTTTAAGACACAACTGCTTTGAATAAAATGACATGAGTCTATGATTTTCCATTCCAAGAACAAAGAAATCCAAAAGCTCAATCACATTTGCTTAGTTTCAGAAGCAGTTATGTTCAGCTATTAATATCATCGGCAACCTAACCAAACCACTGTGAGTTACCTACAAAAATTTCTAACCTGCACCTTCCCCAGATAAGTGCTCACATCATTATCATGTCCTTGAATAAGTCTATGTCAAGAATAGAACTAGACATGGAACTATACTGGAAATCAAGAGAACTAAGTTCCCATCCAGTTTGTCAGTGATAAACTGTAATCTTGGACAAATCTTGGACAACCCTTCCCCCCCTGTTCCCAGAGGAATGGGGTGGAGAATCAAAAGAATGTAACTCCCACGGGTTGAGATAAGAACAGTCCAGTAACTAAGGTATAACACAGAACCACTACTGCTACCACCAATAATAGAAATGATAAGGGAAGTAACAAGGGAAGAGAATACAACCACTCACCACCCGCTGACTGATACCCAGCCTGACCCGAGCAGAGAACTAGCTCTACCAAGTAACTGTCCCCAGTTTATATACTGGGCATAACGTGCTGTGGTAAACAATATCCCTTTGGCTAGTTTGGATGAGGTGTCCTGTCTCTGCTTCCTCCTGGCTTCCCCTCCTCCCTAGCAGAGCATGAGACTCAGAAAGTCCTTGGGCAGGGTAAATATTACTTTGCAACAACTGAAAACATCGGTGTTATCAGCACTGTTCCCAGGCCCAAAATGAAAAATACAGCGCTGCACCAGTGTCGTGGTTTAAGCTGTAAATCACGCAGCCCATTCTCTCACTCACTCCCCTCTCTTTCTTCCCCCTGCTCCCGGGTGGATGGGGAGGAGAATCAAAAGAATGCAACTCCCACAGGTTGAGATAAGAACAGTTTAGTAACTAAGGTATAACACAAGACCTCTACTGATGCCACCAATAATAATAATGACAAGGCAAATACAAGGAAAGAGAATACAACTGCTCACCACCCAATACCAAGCCCGACCCCGCAGTGCACCCCCACCATTCTGGGGCTCTGCTCTCCGTTTTACCTCCTGGGCATGACGTGCTGTGGTATGGAATAACATCTTTGGTCAGTTTGGGTCAGGTGTCCTGTCTCTACTTCCTCCCGGCTTCCCCTCCTCCCTGGCAGAGCATGAGGCTCAGAAAGTCCTTGGTCAAACCAAAACATTACCAAGCAGTAACTGAAAACACTGGTGTTATCAGCGCTGTTCCCAGGCCGAAAGTCAAAAACAGAGCGCTGCACCAGCTACCAAGAAGGAGAAAAATGACTGCTGCTGTTGAACCCATGACAACCAGCTACCAAGAAGGAGAAAAAAGACTGCTACTGCTGAACCCAGGACAGTATCCACCCCTTATTCCATATATATATATATATGCATAAACACACACAAAAAGAGGGAGAGATATCATTCCTTAATGGATGGACCAATCCCTATAAAGCTGCTGAGTCCATTCGGTCCATGATATCGGGTTACATCTCTTGTAACAATCTTTCAGAGCAGGAGAGGCTGTGTGCAGTGTTAGAACGTTGCCTTTACCGCAGAACTAGTCTGGTTTCATCAAAGTTCATTTCTTGTTGGGATGATGGTCGGAGGGATGTCAGGGCCAGCCGCTGGTGACCTGAAGGCATCCTGTTGGTGGGCTATAGAAGTGCTACATAGCAGGCAACATCATACAATTGAGTTCATTGGCTGTTTTCCCCTAAAATCAAATCCCCTTGAGGTGCACATCGGATTTCCTCATCTTCCCGCATTACCCACCAAGTATATCTGGGTCCCTGAGCAAAACCAATCCCACAAGTGGGTTTGCATTTACCTGAAGAAGGAATAACCCAGACTGTCTTCCAAAGGGTTGAGATAACGACAAGATTAATAGTCACTTGTCACAATGATGATTTATTGGCTCTCAGAGTTGTTGCTCTTGATTCTGTTGATTTCAAGGTTTCAGCCTGTTGTACATTACTTACAGCCGCTATTTGCTGTCTTAGTGTTTATCAGATGGGGGCTTGGGCTAAGGTTCTTGTCTCATTGTACTCTGAGGTAATGACTTGTAATACAGGCATGCTCTGGCAGCAGGGCGGGATGGACGTGGCTGTGGACTTGTCCCTGGCCATCCGGCTGCTCTTCACAGTCCTGGCACTAGTCCTCGCCTCCGTCCTTGTGAGGCTGTGGGAATCAGAGGGGGAGCAACCTCGGGAGCCACCAGCGGACAAACCGGCCCAGGAGAGCTGCCCCGGGGACCAGGAGACCTGGAAGGGTGCGGCAGAGGAGCCAAGCCGCGCTGCCAAGCCCAGCCACGCGGCGACCAAGAGCATCCCCTGGCAGCTGCCCGCCAAGCCCTGTGAGCCCGAGCCCCAGGAGGATGCAGGAGACCATGCAGCACTTCCCAGCAAGGCAGAGGAGGAAGATCTGGACTCAAAGAGAAGCTGATGGCAAGAGAGATGGCAAGCACGGCAGCTACACCCTCCCCAGTGACAAATAAAGCAGCGTCATTTGAGAGTTCTGAAGGTTTTGAATGGCCTTTGGGTACCCTTGAGACCTGACTGCTGATTGTGATGGGGATCAGCATGTTGGCACACATACAGAATGTGTTTTACCCACGACCATTTTGCCTGGTCCCGAGAGTTAAGCAGAGTGGGGTGTGGGCCTTGTGTGGGGTTAGACTGCAATGTAGGATGACCAAGATATTTTCCCTGCAGCTGGACAGTCATGAGTGGCAGGGTGTGTGGGACAGTATGGGCAAGTATCTAGCCCACTGGGCCCCTCCAGTGCTTTGGAAGCATCGCAGATGGAAGGCAGCTGTATGGAGTCCCCAACGACAAGCTGCAGAATCTGCTGGAGGGGAGGGTAAATTATTTTGAGCTTGGTGGGCCCATGACACTTCAGGCCATCAGGGCAGAAATGCAACATACAGATGGACTCATGATCGAGGGGTGGACTTAGCAATGGACACTATTGCCCAGGTTATTCATGAGTGTGAGCACTGCACACAGCCTCTCCTGGTTTGTGTCGAGGGGTGGAACCCATTTATATTTCTGGAGTGACAGGAGGATCCCAAGAGTTGACTGTACTGGAGGCTGAAATCAGCATGACTGAGAGGAAATGGCAAAAGCACCCCATGGTGACTGGTCCAGAGGCTCCATGTATCCTTGGCATAGTCCACCTCAGGAGAGGGTACTTCAAAGACCCAAAAGGGTACTGATGGGCTTTTGGCATTGCTGCTTTGGAGACAGAGGAAATTGAGCAGCTGTCCACCTTGCCTGGTCTCTCAGAAGATCCTTCTGTTGTGGGGTTGCTGAAGGTCGAAGAACAACAAGTGCCAATCACGACCACAGCAGTGCACTGGGGGCAATACTGCACCAACCGAGACTCCCTGATTCCCATCCATAAGTTGATCTGTAGACTGGAGAGTCAAGGAGTGATCAGTAGGACCCACTCACCCTTTAATAGCCCCATACGGCCAGCACCAAAGTCTAACGGTGAGTGGAGACTAACAGTAAGCTATCGTGTTCTGAACGAAGTCACACCACCCTGGAGTGCTGCCGTACCAGACATGCTAGAACTTCAGTATGAACTGGAGTCCAAGGCAGCCAAGTGGTATGCCACGACTGATATTGCCAATGCATTTTTCTTAATTCCTTTGGCAGCAGAGTGCAGGCCACAGTTTGCTTTTACTTGGTGGGGGGTCCAGTATGTCTATTGTAATTGACTGCCTGAGGCGTGGAAACACAGCCTGACCATCTGCCATGGACTGATCCAGACTGCACTGGAACAGGGGCAAGCTCCAGAACACCTGCAATACATTGATGACATTATTGTGTGGGGTGATACAGTGGAAGAAGTCTTTGAGGAAGGGAGGAAAATAATCCAAATCCTGCTGAAAGCCGGTTTTGCCATAAAACAGTGTAAAGTCAAGGGACCTGCACAGGAGATTCAATTTTTGGGAATAAAGAGGCAAGATGGTCATCACCAGATTCCCACAGTAACAGCAATGTCGCCGCCAACTACTAAGAACGAAACACAAGCTTTCTTGGGTGTTGTGGGGTTCTGGAGAATGCACATCCCAAACTACAGTTTGACTGTAAGCCCTCTCAATCATGTGACCCAGAAGACGAATGATTTTAAATGGGACTCTGAGCAACAAGAAGCCTTTGAGCAAATTAAACGAGAGATCGTTCATGCAGTAGCCCTTAGTCCTGTCCGGACCAGGCAAGATGTAAAAAATGTAGTCTGTACAGCAGCCGGGGAGACAGGTCCTGACTGGAGCCTCTGGCAGAAAGCTCCAGGGGAGACCTGAGGTCGACCCCTCAGCTTTTGGAGTCGGGGATACAGAGGATCTGAGGCCAGCTATACCCCAACTGAAAAAGAGATACTGGCAGCCTATGAAGGGGTTCGAGCTGCTTTAAAAGTGATTGTCACCAGAGGAGGAGGTGATGCATGCAGAAGAGGCCCCACCAAATAATTACCTGCCTGAAAGTGAAAAGCAATATGCCTTGATTACTGATGGGTCCTGTTGCATTGTGGGAAAGCATCAGAGATAGAAGGCAGGTGTATGGAGTTCCCTACAACAAGTTGCAGAAACTGCTGAAGGAGAGGGTGAACTGAGTCAGTTTACAGAGGTGAAAGCCATCCAGCTGGCCATGGACATTGCTGAATGAGAAAAGTGGCCAGTCCTTTATACTGACTCATGGATGGTGGCAACTGCCCTGTGGGGGTGGTTGCAGCAATGGAAGCACAGCAACTGGCAGCGCAGAGGTAAACCCATCTGGGCTGCTGCACTGTGGCAAGATATTGCTGCCCGGGTGCAAAACCTAGTGGACAAGGTACGCCATGTAGATGCTCATGTACCCAAGAGTCGGGCCACTGAGGAGCACCAGAACAAGCAACAAGTGGATCAAGCTGCTAAGATTGAAGTGGCTCAGATGGACTTAGATTGGCAACAAAAGGGTGAATTATTTTTGGCTTGGTGGGCCCATGACACTTCAGGCCATCAGGGCAGAGATGCCACATACAGATGGGCTTGTGATCGAGGGGGGGACTTAACAATGGACATCATAGCCCAGATTATTCATGACTGTGAAACATGTGCTGCAATTAAGCAAGCCAAGCAGTTAAAAGCCTCTTTGGTATGGAGGATGATGGCTGAAGTACAAATATGGAGAACCCTGTCAGATTGACTATATCCCACTTCCACCAACCCGCCAAGGCAAGTGCCATGTGCTTACCATTGTGGAATCAACCACCGGATGGCTGGAAGCATGCATTGTGCCCCACGCCACTGTCCAGAATACTATCCTGGCCCCTGAGAAACAGATTTTGTGGCGACATGGCAACCCAGAGATAACTGAGTCAGACAATTGGACTCATTTCGAGAACAACCTTATAGATGCTTGGGCCAAAGAGCATGGCATTGAGTGGGTATAACTCATCCCCTACCATGCACTAGCCGCTAGGAAAATCGAACGGTACAATGGGCCATTAGAAACTACACTGAGATCAATGGGTGGTGGGACTTTCAAACACTGGGATACACATTTACCAAAAGCCACCTGGTTGGTCAACACCAGAGGATCTTGCCAACAGGGCTGGCCTAGACCAGTCAAAACTTTTGCATGCTGTGGAAGGGTTTACAGTTCCTGTGGTGCACATAAAGAATTTGCTGGGGAAGGCAGTCTGGGTTATTCCTGCTTCAAGCTTCATGTACAGGCAAACCTACTCATGGGATTGCTTTTGCTCAGGGACCTGGATATACTTGGTGGGTAATGCGGGACGATGGGGAAGTCCAATGTGTGCCTCAAGGGGATTGATTTTAGGGGAAACCAGACAATGAACTCAATTGTATGCTGGTGCCTGCTATGTAGCAGTTTTATAGCCCACCAACTAGATGTCTTCAGGTCACCAGTGACTGACCCTGACTTCCCTCCGACCATCATCCCAACGAAGAATGATCTTTGACAAGACCAGCTGAGCTCAGCAGTGACCAGATGTGTTCCGCAGTGTCATCAGCAGGCAAGAATCCATCACTGCACATCGTCTCTCCTGCTCTGAAAGACTATTACAGGAGATGGAGCCCAACATCATGGAACAGATGAACTCAGCAGCTTTATAGGGGTTGGTCTATGTGCTAAGGAATGATATCTCTCTCTTTGTTTATGGGTGGGTGTATATATATATATGAGTCAAGAGTGATGGCATATTGAAAAATGTGGGATCTGAACATGACGTGAATGGTTTGGAATAAGGGGTGGATATTGTCCTGGGTTCAGCAGTTGCAGTCATTTTTCTCCTTCTTAGTAGCTGGTGCAGTGCTGTGTTTTTGAATTTCAGCCTGGGAACAGTGCTGATAATAGCGATGTTTTTAGTTGCTGCTCAGTAATGTCTCATGCTCTGTCCAAGGACTTTCTGAGCCTCATGCTCTGCCAGGGAGGAGGGGAAGTCGGGAGGAAGCAGAGACAGGACACCTCATCCGAACTAGCCACAGAGGAATTCCATACCGCAGCACATCATGCCCAGTATATAAACTGGGGGCAGTTACCTGGAAGGGCTAGATCACTGCTCTGGTCGGACTGGGTATCGATCGGCAGGTGGTGAGCGATTGTGTTCTCTTCCCTTGTTTTTTCCCTTATCATTATTATAATTGGTGGCTGCAGTAGTGGGTTTGTGTTATACCTTAGTTACTGGACTGTTCTTATCTCATCCCTTGGGAGTTACATTCTTTCGATTCCCCTCCCCATCCCTCTGGGAGCGGAGGGAGGAAGTGGGGGAGTGAGTGAGTGAGCGGCTGCATGGTTCTGGGTTGCTGACTGGGTTTAAAACACGACAGGGGGAAGTTCAGGTTAGATATAAGGAAGAAGTTCTTTACTGTGAGAGTGGTGAGGCACTGGAACAGATTACCCAAAGTAATGGTAAATTCTCCATCCCTGGCAGTGTTCAAGGCCAGGTTGGACTGAGTTTTTCGTGACATGGTCTAGGGTGAGGCGTCCCTGCCCATGGCAGGGGGATTGGCACTAGATGATCTTAAGGTCCTTTCCAACCATAAATATTCTGTGCTTCTGTATGAAATAGCTTTTGAAATGTCTTTCTTTGATGTAAGTATTCACTTGGCTTTTGAAACTGTGAGAACTGTGCGGGTCCACCACATCCTGCAAGACATACTGCAGCTTTTTCATGTGTTCTGTTAAGTGCCTCTTCCTTTTGTTTATTTTTAACTGTCGCAAGCTTTGTTTGTTGAAAACAAATTTTCAACAGTGTGGGGGTGTGCGGCTGTGCTGTTACTAAACTTTGAAGGATTTTCTAGGACTGTTTGGGATTCTTTCTCCTGAAAATCTGTGGCTGTCTCCCTGGTCTATCTTGATGGTTTTCCCAAAAAAGAAGGAGGTGGAGAGGACTGTTTTGGACCATCAAATGGCAATTATAATGAACACTGAATTACATCACACTTTTACCCTCATCTTTCAGAGGCAGTTCATATTTGAATACAACTCTTACAGCCTTTGGTTCTGGGGAATTTAACACATCTTAATTTCTAGGTGTAGCATCCCTTATTCACTCTGAGGTTGGGCCTGAAGGACCATTTTGTTTTCAAGCTTCTTCAGAGAAAAGCTTAGTATCTTCTTGACTAAGTCCACAGGGTCAGTGGTGTCAAGGTTTGTATGTCAGGAAAAATCTTTCACTTTCTCAACTCACCTCACTGGTGATGTGTCAGGGCTTTGAATCACTTTCCGTAAGCCTAGAAGGCCACTGAGGACCGTTGGAACACCAAAGACATGAAGGGGGGTGGGTGGTCACACACAGACATAGTTTCTCTTGCAGGAACTGTGATGACATTTCAGATCAAACTAAATATCGGGGTTTTTTTAAAAAGACTTCACTGGAGGTAATAGAGACCCTTCCTCAGAATTGCCTTAATGTCATGGGTTCAGCAGTAGCAGTCATTTTTTCTCCTTCTTGGCAGCTGGTGCAGCGCTGTGTTTTGACTTTGGGCCTGGGAGCAGTGCTGATAACACCAGTGTTTTCAGTTACTGCTTGGTGATGTTTTGGCCTGACCAAGGACTTTCTGAGTCTCATGCTCTGCCAGGGAGGAGGGGAAGCTGGGAGGAAGCAGAGACAGGACACCTGACCCAAACTAACCAAAGAGGTTATTCCATACCACAGCACATCATGCCCAGGATGTAAAACAGGGAGCAGAGACCCGGAAGGGTGGGGGTGCACTGCTTGGTTGGGCTTAGTATCAGGTGGTGAGTGATTGTATTCTTTTCCCTTGTATTTGCCTTGTCATTATTATTATTGGTGGTAGCAGTAGTGGTTTTGTGTTATACCTTAGTTACTAAACTGTTCTTATCTCAACCTGTGGGAGTTGACTTCTTTTGATTCTCCTTCCCATCCACCCGGGAGCGGGGGGAAGAAAGAGGGGGGAGTGAGTGAGCGAAACTGCATGGCTGACTGGACTTAAACCATGACACTTAAGCTAAGTGTTATCGCTCTTTTCCTCTCTATATTATCCCTTTTCCCTAAGCCTGTGACATCCCTGCATGGCCACAGACTCCTTAATGTTAAAGAGGAGGATTAAATAGGATGTGCCAAAATAAAAAGGGCTGAAACCCTGCCAATTTTTCATCCCTCTTTTGCTGGGTTTAAAAATTCCATTTCTTACATTTGAAGGGGGGAGAAAAGAGAATTCTATGCCTGCCGCGATGGACTCAGTCAGAAATCAATATGATTAGACAAAAGCCGTTTATTGTTTGTGAAGCTACTGTTTATATACTTTAGGCTTACAGCTCTAACATTACATGTCTTTCTACGATTGGTTACATATACTTAGCAACAGGTATACTATTGGTTAATATGTTTCATGAGAACCTAAAGTGTGGTTTTTGTAAGCAAGCAAGATTTAGCAACCTCCTTATCTTAGTTCCTTCTTCCAGGCCTGCATTCTTGTTTCATTGGCTATCCGGGAGTTACTTCTTTTCCACGGTTGGCTGCACAGAGGTAACAAGGACTTACCCCTGCTACACGGCCAGCTGCATGTAGTTGCTTTCATTTAGAGCAGGCCTAAGTCCATTCTCTAACAAGAAATCATCCTCATCTCCCCCTTTCTTTTCTTGAATAAGCCAAAGCTGTTTTACCAATTTTTCAATCATACCACGAATACATTGCAAAATACAAGGTATAATCATAACTATGGTCACCCTGGGCCCACTGTAGGAGAAGATCTGGTTCGAGACCGTCTTAAGAACCTAAACGTATACAAGTCCATGGGACCT
>CABHOG010000231.1:87450-98096 GCA_902168055.1 Aratinga solstitialis
GGATATGAGGAAGAAGTGCTTTTCTGTGAGGGTGGTGAGGCACTGGAATGGGTTGCCCAGGGAAGTTGTGAATGCTCTGTCGCTGGCGGTGTTCAAGGCTGGATTTTACATAGCCTTGGGTGACATGGTTTAGTGGGAGGTGTCCCTGCTCATGGCAGGGGGGTTGGAACTAGATGTTCTTAAGGTCCTTTCCAACCCTAACTATTCTATGATTCTATGATCAGTCAGCAGTTGGTGAGCAATTGTATTGTGCATCAGTTGTGTTTGTTGGTTTTTTTCTCTTTCCCCTTTTATTTTTATATTCTCTCCCCTTGTTATTTCCTTTATCATTATCATTAGTAGTAGTAGCAGTAGTATTATGCTGCACTTTAGTTATTATACTCTGATCTCAACCTGTGGATTTTACATTATTTCAATTCTTCTCCCCATCCTGTCCTGGGAGGGGAATGAGGGGCTGAATGAGCGGCTGTGTGGTATTTAGCTACTGTCTGGGTTTAAACCACAACAGTCCTTTTTGGCACCGAACATGGGGACCAAAGGGTTGAGATGGTGACAAATATGACCCGACTGTGTCAAAGCAAATTTGTTATAAGCATTTGCTGCACTGGTTTAATAGTCACTGGTCACAGTGATGGTTTATTTGCTCTCGGAGTTGTTGCGCTTGGTCTCACAGTTTGTATTATCTAATACCTTGTTTGCAGTATGCTTTACTGAGGTGATGCTTATCTTCAATGGGGCCTGGGCTAAGGCTCTTGTTTTGTTGTGCTTTATAATAGTGTCTTGTGATATGATAGAATTGCTAGTCATGAAACTGATCTGGTATGTGCACTCAGCACTGCCGTCACCTCTGTACTTTGGGAGCCATGTAATGGGAACTATTAATAATTATACCTCTTGCCTTTTCTCCTCCCAGGAAAAACCTATGGGGGAAACATGCTCCAACATCTTCCCCCTCCCCATATGGCTATTTACAGTAGCATTTGAGAATTTTAATTTTTTTTTAATATCCTTTGAATACCCTTGAAACCAACCTGCTCCTTTTGTTAGGAACCATCATCTTGTTGAATATGGTTCAGATCTTGTTTAAGGTTAAACAATTATTTAAGAATATCGCCAAGAAATCTTCCCTGAGGCTGGACTGCTATGAGTGGCAGGGTGTGTGGGATAGTATGGGCAATTACCTAGGCCAGTGTTTTGGAACTTCACGCCTGAACAAGTGCAGAAACTGGAAAAACTAGTAAAATAATAGGAAAAAGTATCCTGTCTTCCTGGAAATTCCAGAGAGGCAGAAATCACTGCAACATGATGGGGCCTGACTCATGGCTACCGAGCCCTGCTCAACACTATCTAGTACCCTCAAAGGGAAACGGATGTCCCTGGATCTGATAGCAAAGCAACAGACACTGCGGCTACTCCAACCCTGGTGACAAGCAATGAGGCTGCTCCAACCCCAGCCAGAAGCACTACAGCTACTCCAACCCCAGCACCAGTCAACGCAGCCACTCCAACCCCAGTAGCAGGCACTGCAGCTGAACCAAAGAACCAATCTATGCCGTCATCATTCACCCCTGTATAGAAGTGGACATGAAAGTCAGTTCATTTAGTGAAAGAGGACGAAGCAGGGACAGCAGAAGAAACAGAAGAAGAGGCAGAACCAGAGGAAAACTCTTGATCCCTGCCCCTAAGTGAGCTGCAGGATACACAAAATCATTTTGGCTGTCATCCAGGTGAGCACATTATCACCTACCTAGCTGCTCCAATGCTGGGATAATGGAGCTAGTAACCTGGACGTAGAGAGCAGAGAAACCAAGCATCTGGGATCACTTCCTAGGGAAGCAGATGTTGAAAAGGTGATTGGAAAAGGGACACAATCCCTGAGCCTCTGGAAGCAACTCCTATCAGCTGTGAGGGAAGGGTATCCCTTCAAGGAAGACATTGTATGTAACCCAGGGAAGTGGATGGCAGTGGAGAGAGGTATCCAGTACCTGAGAGAATTAGGGGCACTAGAGATAGTTTGATCCGAACAACACATAGTGACTCACAGATCCAGACAGAGTCCTATGCACACAAGCCTTGTGGTGGAAATGTGTATGAAGTGAACCATCATCATATGCCAACTCAATGGCAATAATGATCTGGAGTGACGTAGAGGCACCAGTGGTGAATGAATTAGCTTGCTAACTCTGGCAATACAAACAAATTCTCCTGATCTCATCTGACCTCAAAATCTAAGCAGGGTCGGGCTCAGGTCTTGTCTAAGGTTAAGCAACTATATAAGAATACCACCAAGAGATCTTTCCCAAAGCTGGACAGTCATGAGCGGCAGGGTGTGTGGGATCATATGGGCAAGCTCCTAGGCCACTTGGTCCCTCCAGTACTTCAGAACTTCACTCCTGAACAAGTGCAAAATCTAGAAAAAATTGAACACTTAGACAAGGTGTGCTTTCGTCATGGCAATACCAAAGAGGGACAAATCACCACAATGTGCTGGAGTTTGGTTGATGCCTTTCCTGCTCTTTACGGAGCAGGAAAAAGATGTCTCTGGATTTGATGGCAAAGCAGCAGACAACACAGCTGCTTCATCCCAAGGAAAGAGCACAGCAGCTACTCCAAGTCTGACAACAGACATTGCACCTACTCCAACCCCAGTGAGAGACACTGCAGCTGAAACAAAGGATCAATCCATGCCAGTATCAGTTGCCTCAATAAGCAAGAGGAAAAGCAAATGAAAAGCACAAAAAGCAACTCGTGTAGTGATGGAAAATGAAGACTCAACGCATGAACTAGAGGGGGTGACATGAATGAGAGGAATTAGTACAGGAATCAGAAGGAGAGGTAACTTAACCTATCTCTGTCCATGACTGAGCTGCAGAATATGCAAAAAGATTTCATCCGTCTTCCAAATGAGCACATAATCACCTGGATGCTCTGATGCTGGGACAATGGGGCCGACAGTCACGAACTAGAAGGTAGGGAAGCTGGGATTACTTGCTAGGGAAGGGGGAATTGACAAAGTGGTTGCAGATGAAAAACAATTCCTCAGCTTCTGGAGGTGGCTCTTGTTAGCTGTGAAGGAAAAGCATCCCTACAAGGATGATGTTATATGTCACCCGGGCAAGTGGAACATGATAGAGAAAGACCTCAAGTACCTGAGGGAATCAGCCATTCTATAGATGCCGGGAATGCAACGGTAGATCCAGATGAAGTCGAATGTACACAACTTATGTGACAGAAATTTACATGGAGTGTGCCATCATCCCATGCTCACTCATTGGTATCAATGAACTGGAGGGATTCAGCGGCACTGGCAGTGGATGAAGTCAGTTAACAGCTCCAGGATTTTGAAGACAATCTCGCCCCTTCCATCAATTCAGCTGTGGATAAACTGTCTCAGGAGGTCAAACAATTGAAAGACAATCTATCCAGCTCCCCGCATGTACTGACCGCTGTGGGAATACAGGTTGCCTGCCAAAAACCTCAGGCAGTTGAAGGTGCAAGGGACCTAACCAGAACAGCCATAAAACATCACAAACGGGAATAACAAACGTTCGTATGCAGCATATCCTGTACGGGAGGACACGAGCTGATAAGCCAGGATGGTGTGAATTGTAGTGTTGGAGCTGATCAAAGCTTAGCTAGTACAAAAACAAGGATAACAGCTGAATAGTTAAGATCTAAAAATAGCTTGTCTAAAAATAGCTTGTGTGATTTTGTATAAATATGGCAAGAAACTCAGTAAAAGTGATTCAGTTTGCACACGCATGCTGTCTCCATCTTATACTTCGCTGCAAATAGCGCCCTGAACAGGGACTCTTCACTTACGGAGCGAAGTACCCCCAGCGAGCCGAACGGGAGGGAGAACTATGCCTCCTCCATCCTTCACTGCAGGTGTTCCGCATGGGTATAAGGAAGCGGCCGGGGTAGCATAACGGGGCAGACTGCAACTAAATCACAGCAATTGCATCACCAAATGTTGATGCGGATTACAAAGGAGCAAGGGTATCGTGTGGCCCCCCAGAAAGTGACACTTTTGCTGCTATGGATAGGATTTTGTGTTTCAAATATTGTAGTTGTGTGGAGTGTGCTTGTGGGAACCCATGCGTACATGTGTGTGTATGCGTTGAGGGCAGAGGGTGTTCTGTGTATTTTTTGTTCTCGAGTTCGCATAAAAGTTCTTAACGGGGAGCAGATTAACATTCCGGGCAAGAAAGGGTTAATGCAAAAGTGCAGTTGCCGGCAGGGATTTATGGCTGCTGCTGAGCAGGCAGGCAGCTGTAGCTGCAGTGTTTGCAGCCACACAAAGTAGGGTGAGTGACCTGAAAAAAAAAAAAGACCCCTTTAGTTATTTGATAGAGTTCGGTAACCATGTTCAAAAGAAGCTGCCCTCCAATTTGGCTCCCAGTGCTCCACGAGTGGAACAGCCAGAATGGACATCAGAGCCGTAGAGTGAAGAAAAAAAAAAAAGCCCTCTTGTTCTATTGAGGTATTGGGGCAGTTTGTACAGACACCACAAACAAAGCCTAAAGAGGCCTGCAACACACTGGGCAGATGGGAGGAGCCCTGCTTAGTGTGTTAAAAGTAACATGGGGGTGAATCCAAGACTTGGAGGAACAGATAGATCAGTTGAAACAAGAACTGCTAACTGAAAAAGTGAGAGGGGTAGTGCAACCACAGGCTTTACCAGCTGCCACCCAAGCAGCATCAAGGTGGTAGAAGAAAAAAAAAAAGGGCAATGACACAGCAAACTCCTTGACTTTTAACACTGTGCAGTTTACTTCTGCAACCGCTTCACATTCCTTTTTCATCAGAATGCCTCTGCTTTAAGGAATCACTTTAACCTGTGTTCTTCTCAAGAACTGATAACCTGAGGGAGGGGGTATGTTTGTGTCCTCCTACATACAGGTCTATGGCGGCTGCCTGCAAAGTTTGTCAAGCCTTGCCATGAGCTGGACAGATGTGTGGAGGAACCCAATGCCTCAGCTACAGGAGCTGACCATGAATACCCCAGGCAGAATGAGACAGGAAGAGAAAAACGAATGATTGCAAAACATCACTTGGGGCAACTGAAAAGTAACAGCCTGAATATGTGTCCTTGTAAAGCAGCCATTATTAGAGGCTGTGACTTTGTGTATAAAACCACCTGTATTTACTAGCCAGTTGCTAATAAGAAACTACACCTTGTATTGTATGGATTTGTCACTTGTAAAAGAGATGTTAGAGCCTGCAAATTTGCAGCAGCTGCTAGAAAATGCTAAGGCAAAAGCTAGAAATAATTCTAATACAGGGGTAGTGTTATAAAGCAGATAATGGAACAAATTAAGATGGTGGGAGAACTCTACTGGTAGGAAATTTCTTTGGCCGGTCCCTTGCTGCCATCAGCATCTTCAACATGCTGCTGCACCCTGTAGTAGTGTCATGGGTTCAGCAGAGTAGTCATTTTTCTCCTTGGTAGCTGGTGCAGTGCTGTGTTTTTGACTTTCGGCCTGGGAACAGCGAGGATAACACCAGTGTTTTCAGTTACTGCTTGGTAATGTTTTGGCCTGACCAAGGACTTTCTGAGTCTCATGCTCTGCCAGGGAGGAGGGGAAGCTGGGAGGAAGCAGGGACAGGGCACCTGACCCAAACTGAACAAAGATGTTATTCTATGCCCCAGCATGTCATGCCCAGGATGTAAAAATAGAGAGCAGAGACCCAGAAGGGTGGGGGTGCACTGTGTGGTCAGTCTGGGTATAGGTGGTGAGCGATTGTATTCTTTTCCCTTGTACTTGCCTTGTCATTATTATTATTGGTGGTAGCAGTAGTGATTTGTGTTATACTTTAGTTACTAAACTGTTCTTATCTCAACCTGTGGGAGTTGCATTCTTTCGATTCTCCTTCCCGTCCACCCGGGAGCAGGGGGAAGAAAGAGGGGGGAGTGAGTGAGCGAAACTGCGTGGCTAAGAGGCTTAAACCATGATAATTAGTTACTCTGCTAATGTAAATCTGTATGGGCTTTGCCATAGTAGTGACTTGTTACCGGATGAAGCAGGTGCAACTCTGCATTGACAACGAGGTGCCAGGACTGAGGTTGGCCAAATGCCTCCTACTACAGTCAAGGGCAAGACTGGGTTGGCCTCTGTGTTTGCCACCAAGAAGAACCTTTAGCTCTGCTGTTGGCTGCAACCCAGCAAGCGTTGAACGGTGGGGACACATGCCCTGCCAGACCCTGATGTGAGGGATGGCCTCCCCTGTTATCAGAGAGCCATCCAGGAGACAAGGGCAGGCCAAGCAGCCTGTGGTTGGCATATGTTGGAGATATGATCTAGTCCAAATCCTCCGCTCAAGTACATTCATCTAAAGCAGGTACTGATAGTAGATATATAAAACAAAAAAAGGGAATGCAAGGATTTTCTCCACACAGTTAGCAAAAGTGCAATTTGTACTAAATGTTTTAAATTTGTCTAGTTCTGATTCTCTTTCTGCAATACAGCAATTGCGACGTTTGATGGACGATTCCTCGCCTAAACCACTGGTTCTATATAAAGACCTACATAATAACATGTGGAAAGGACCAGTGCCATTGCTGATGTGGGGTCAAGGATACGACCGTGTACAGCTATCGACAGGACCATTCTGGCAGCCAGAGAAACATATAAAGCCCCGGAACTCAACAACATAAAGAAACGACAATGACAGAAATCTTTGTAATATCTGTTCTATTATGTGTGACCATGGGTAATGGACAAGTATACTGGGCACATTTACTAAATCCCCCATTATTCCGACCTGTTTCATGGTGGGACAGGGAAACACCAATTTTAAATGAAGAAACAACATGGCTTGGTAGAAAATGGATTCCACCCAGTCCTAGTGATTTAAGTGACAATGTAACGTTGAAAAATGCTACATTTTATATGGCTACTCCTCCAATTTGCATTAACAAATATAGAACAAATCGGACTCTAGAATGGTGTGTAGGATTCACTGGTATGCCACATGTTATAGGGGTTCAAGTGACTTCAAATCAGACTAATTTTACTGGAATAATGCTGCCTGGAGTAGTGGATGGTTATGTTAATTATACAGGACAGCCCTCCTTGCCTGTTTGTTCCCTGAAAGTATATAAGTCATTACGCCAAGTTCAACGGAAACCCTCTCTGGGGGGAGAAACCCTGAATGGTAAATTGGACAGCAGGAGAGGTCATTGATTGGGGCCCTAATGGCACTCTTCATCATTTAATCTGGCATAATGGGGGTCTATCTGGCCCTGTATTACAATTATTTGCTGCTCACAATCGTTCAAACATTAAAACTAATATGTGGTGATTGGCCCTTCCTTTTATTAATATTACAAGAGCTGATTTGTTTAGAATACACCCTAGTACTAAGATAATACACCACATTCATTCCTGGAATCAATCACACATTTGCACTACACATCCATATGTGTTGGGAATTGCAGTGGGCTTAACTATTAATTCAGGGAACTTAACCTATGAAATAAAAGTGGAAAAAATGATTTTAAGACATGTATTTCTCCTATTGATGTCATGGGAAATGTTAGTATTGTACCTTTTAAGCGAAGAGCTTCTGCATGGCTACCAGTGAATCTCACCCAAGAATGGGATAGTGAAGGAGGTTTAGATCACTTTGTTCGGTTGTTACAAACAGATATTCAAGACAGAAAGCACAGAATTAAGTGTTTTATAGATTGGCTTTTATTTGCCATAATATCGGCTATCGTACTATTAGCTGCTGCATTTACTGCTATCGCATCCCTAACAAAATCAGTACAAATGGCTCACAGTGTTAGCCAGGCTTTGCAAAATGTCACTAATGAACTTAGTATTCAAACCACAATTGATGAACAGATAATGATTCATTTAGATGCTTTAGAATCTGCAATATTATGGTTAGGAGATAAACAAGAAGCTTTGCATATACATGTATCTCAACAATGTGATTGGGAATTCCGCAAGCAGGATATGTGTGTTACCTCGTTACCTCGGAATCAGTCTATACACGGATGGGATATAGTTAAAAAACATATTCAAGGGGCATTTGATGCTAATCTGCATAACAGAATCAATGCTCTCAAACATCAGTTGCAAGAGCAATTAAAAAACTTACAAAGAATGCAAACAGCAGCAGTTCTAGAAACCTTAAGAGGGGATCTTTCATGGATAAATCCAAAAAATTTTCTTTCTGAGTTAAATTTACTAATTTGTGTATTTCTAGGCATTGGATTATTGTTTACAATAATTTTCATAGTACTCTTGGGAATACCTATTAAAGTAATACGAGCCATCAAAATAAAGCACAAGGAAATTATGTTTATGATGTTAAAAAGAAAAAAGGGGAATTGTGGGAATACAGTTGGCCTGCCAAAAACCTCAGGCAGTCAAAGATGTGAGGGTCCTAACCAGAACAGCCATAAAAAATCACAGATGTGAATAACACACGTTGGTATGCAGCATATCCTTTATGGGAGGACGCGAGCTGATAAGCCAGGATGGTGTGAATTGTAGTGCTGGAACTGATCAAAGCTTAGCTAGTACAAAATCAAGGATAACAGCTGAATAGTTAAGACCTAAAAATATCTTGTGTGATTTTGCATAAATATGGCAAGAAACTCAGTAAAAGTGATTCAGATTGCACACTCACGCTGTCTCTGTCTCATACTTCACAGCGGACCACAGGCCACTTTATGGTTTTACCTGTGGGATCAAGGAGAAGACATGAGAAAGCAGGATGGAAAGACCACCTCAATTCTGGAGGACCAGGTGCATGAAATGAAAAGGAAAACAACAGTCAATGATGATACCTCCAAGAAGAGTGCTACTTCAGTCTTCGGTGACCAGCTTCCCAGATGGTGTGGAAGAGCCGATTTTACTCCAACTCCTATGAAAAGGAATTCTAATCCCTTGGTACAAGAAATAAGTGGAGACTCGTACGATCATTATTGGAGGGGTCCTGCCTCCAGCCAGCTGGAGGAGAGAGAAAATTGGGTGTACTAGACTGTGTGGATCAGATGGCCTGGCACATATAAGGCTCAAGTAAATACCGGTGCACAGTGTACCCTGATGCCATCAAGCTGTCAAGGGGTGGAACCCATTTATATTTCTGGAGTGACAGGAGGATCCCAAGAGTTAACTGTATTGGAGGCTGAAATCAGCGTGACTGGGAGGAAGTGGCAGAAGCATCCTACTGTGACTGGTTCAGAGGCTCCATGCATCCTTGGCATAGACTACCTCAGGAGAGGATACATCAAAGACCCAAAAGGGTAGCAATGGGATTTTTGTACAGCTGCCTTGGAGACAGAGGAAATTAAGCAGCTGTCTACTTTGCCTGGTGTCTCAGAGGACCCCTATGTTGCTGGGTTGCTGAAGGTCGAAGAACAACAAGTGCCAATCACAACCACAACAGTGAACCGGCAGCTATATCGCACCAACCGAGACTCTCTGATTCCCATCCATAAGCTGATCCATAGACTGGAGAGCCAAGGAGTGATAAGAAGGACCTGCTCACCCTTTAGTAGCCCCATATGAACAATGCGAAAGTCTAAAGGAGAGTGGAGACTAACAGCAGACTATCCTGGCCTGAATGAGTCAAAGTCTGCCAAGTGGGATGCCACAGTTGGCATTGCCAGTGCATTTTTCTCAATTACCTTGGCAGCAGAGTACAGACCACAGTTCGCTTTTACTTGGAGAGGCTTCCAGTAAGTCTATTGGAATCGACTGCCTGAGGCGTGGAAACACAGCCCTGCCATCTGCCATGGACTGATCCAGACTGCACTGGAACAGGGGCAAGCTCCAGAACACCTGCAATACATTGATGACATTATCGTGTGGGGCGATACAGCAGAAGTTTTTGAGAAAAGGAGGCAAATAATCCACATCCTTCTGAAGGCCGGTTTTGCCATAAAACTGAGTAAGGTGTTGTGATCTGCACAAAAGATTCAGTTTTTGAGAATAAAATGTCAAGATGGGCATTGCCAGATCCCCACAGATGTGATCAACAAGCTAACAGCAATGTCTCCACCAACTAATAAGAACAAAATGCAAGCTTTCTTAGGTGTTGTGTGGTTCTGGCAAGTACGCATCCCAAATTACAACCTGATAGTAAGCCCTCTGTATCACATGACACAGAACAAGGATGATTTCAAACTGGGCCCTGAGCAACAACAAGCCTATGAACAAATCAAATGAGAGAGTGTTCATGCAGTAGCTGTTGGACCAGTCCGGACCAGGCAGGATGTGAAAAATATGCTTTACACCACAGCCAGGAAGAATGGCTGATGCGAAGGAGCTTCCAGAGTCAATGATGAGTCCTCATAGAGGTATAGATCACTGCTCGTTTTATTCGCAATATTGCTGAGATTATATAGGGTTTCTCAGGGTTCACGCGCAGTAAACAGTACATACATCGGTTAAACAACGCTGTCCACGCGCCTACTGCTACAACCCGATTGGTTCAAGGCAAAAGCCCACATCCCATGATGTCCGTGGCCCATCCTTTTCCGCGGTCAGGTACCCCCTGTTTCGCCTCCGGCTAGCTGGTTTATTTTGGCTCTGCTCCCTGGTTTGCCTGCTTCAAGGACGCACTGAGCCTGTCGACAGGCTCATAGGCTGGGTTGTGCAAGTAGGCCTGCATCAAGACACTATGCC
>CABHOG010000231.1:110493-123125 GCA_902168055.1 Aratinga solstitialis
ATCTGCGCTGCAGCAAGATTTCTCAGAAAAGCTAAATCAGACTTAATTTACAATTTAACTTCTCCAAGAAAACAAAGAGAATAAAGAAGCAAGTTGATATTGTTAGTATTATTGTTGATTCTAAAAATGGTCTTCTCCCTGTGTATGTCTAATTAAATAATATTATATTTTTTATAGGTCAATGGACTGGAAAAGAAGATCAGGAGACCAGAATCCAAAGGGTAAACAGTGCCTCATCTGTATCCATGTACACTTGCTCTTGTATATGGAAATACACACAGATATTTAAACACAAGTACATTATATACTGTTCAATCTTACTGTTTGGTAGCAGAGGATGAGACATGAGATTTCACACTACCTTGCATCTCACAATCTGACCTCAGCAATGGAGGAGGAAACCAGCTCTCCCAGGGGACTTGGAAGGGGGGAAGGAAGGATGTCACAGGCTGCTGTTTATGACCATGTCAGGTTAGAGATACGCTACCACAAACAAATTTAAATCATCTCCCTCCTTCTAAGGGGACAGAAGTACCGTCATGCCAAAAAAAATGGGTTGTGTTCTGTAATAGAGCTTTTATGGCAAAAAATAACCACAAAATTTCAGGAAAGACATCTTCCCCAGAAGATTCTATTGCTCTCCTATGGTCTAAATTGGGACTATCACCTTAATGGCCAATAGCTGAGCATTTGTCTTCAACACTGAGCTACAAAATCCTCATACCTATATAAATATACACAAACGCGAAGCAAGTTACATACATGCTGACCCCTGGTTGCATAGGATACCACCAAGCAGGAGAAGGAGATGGAACATGTTGATTGGTCGGAGGGGTGGTAGGCAGTGCTTCTTCAGGGCATCCCCTGAATCAAGATGTGCATCTGAGCTTCTCACCCGTCAGTCCCTCCACAGGTCCTTATATCCCCTCTCGGGTTGAAGTGGAAAATTACCATTTGCAACATCAGCACACACGTGGACAGTGCGTGAACAGATGTTTACCGGTATAAGACTCCCTTGTGCTAACAGCAGTTTTCTGGGTTGGCTAACTTCTCTATTTTCAAGGTTATGTTCCCACAACCCATGCCAAACAGTACTTTTCCATTCTTGTGTGTTTCACCATGGACCATTATCTATTGTCTCTGACACATGCCACCCTGTGGTCCGTGGTTGGAACACACTGATATTCTATCATCCTTACTGCAGTTTTATATAATATACTGTCTATAAGGGAGCGGATTAGCGCTAAAAGACAAGGAACACAACATAAAATACATAAAAACCCAATACCTACTACTACTACTAATATAACAGCTTTTCGCAGCCAGTCCCACCCCCACGTCCATCCCTGAAAGGGGTTCCACCCAATTTTTTCTGCTAGGCGGCTAGTGAGGGACTAACTTTTGTATTTGTGCATGTATTGAACTGGAGTGGTCACTTAAATTCATGCAACATAACCTGTCAAAGTCTTCACACCCATGCTTATGTACTAAAAGCAAAAAAACAATCGCTGCCCTATTTTGTAGCGTAGCATGCCGTATGCTATCTACATCAATTAATAAATCAGAAATGGCTGTACTCATTGCATTACTAAATTTGGACAGCCAACAGCCTAACTTATTAAGGTTAGCAAGTGCCTGAGTGCTAGCTACTCCAGGTGCTAACCAGGATGCTGCTATAATCTTGGTGGTATCCCAAAATTCAATGGTGTCCTTACAATCCGGACCAAATGCATGCACATCTCGGGGTATGCAATTATGTGTACAGTTCTGTTGTAACCACATCACAACGGTTATATTGGGTGATAACAAAGTAAGCCTGCCGAGTGTGCAAGGGCCACCCTTGATCCCCTTGGGGATTCCGGGCCACACGTGGTCACCACATATGAGGAAAATGCCTTCAGGCAAGGTCATATGTGTGGAAAAACTCATCATCCAGTCAGTTGTCATCTGGTCACACCACTGTGATGCATTATGGTACCATGGTTGGGTGGCATTCACCAAACATGTGACAGTGTCATTCTTCATACTAGTAAATTTGAACAAGGTGCAGTTATCTGCATTCAGAGTCCCTAGAATTCTCAGTTCCTGGGGAGGTAACGCAGGAGACTTTCCCAGGTGTGCTAGGTGTGGCCAGAGTCCGGTGCTTGGACAGGTGTCTTTTGCAACAGTCAAGCTGCAGAGTTCTCCCGTGCCTCTTGCTGTAAGGGGAATGCTGACCAGACATGTCGTAAACGGGTTCTCTGGAGTGGTGGTGCTCAAATACAAGGTGTCTTGTCCTGTTGCTTTATCCAGGGTTACCCAAACTTTCTGGTTTTGCTGCACGTGGGTCCAGTAGAGGCTGTGTATGAGGAATCAGACAAATAGGTTATGTACCCCACCCCGCCCCTCCCCTCATAGTTACTCCTGTCTATGTAGGTGTTGAACGGGTACTCTATGCCAATGTTGCTCCTCCCCAGAATTGCTGTTGTTACTGCTTGATTTGCTTCAGCAGCAATCACTTCAGCTGTTATTGGGCCTGGTTCTGACGGGGGTTGGTACCAGACCTTAGCTCCTGCAAAATAGGTCTGAGAGGGGGATTGAATTGACAGTGAGGGTATAACCCAAAAGAATATTGAACTTATTTTTCCACTGGGGTGGTGTTTTGAAGCCCCAAAGTGAACGGTCCTTTCAACTGTGGGTGCACAGGATTTAATACCAGAAATCCTTGAGCAATTAGAGTAGGGGTAAGGACAAAGTAAAGAAAAACCTGTTGTTCTCCTGGGGTCCTAATGAACAGATCAGTCTGTAACCATTGTACTTCCATTGCTTGGAATGTATGCTGCAGGTTTTGTATTACAGTCAGGTAACCACTATCTACCTGAGCCTGATACTGCTGTCCATTCATGTACTTCACAGATGTGATCGGAAAATTGATGGGTCAGACATGTGGATCCTTCATAAGCATCAAGGGGGTTTGTGCTCCTGCTACTATGCGGTTATTTAGAATACGGACTGCTTTGGATAAATGATCAACCCATTTTTTATATGAATTCTTTCCCAACCATCTCAAGTGCTGTTTTAACAGCCCATTGAGCTGTTCCACTAGGCCAGCTCCTTGCGGGTGGTATGGCAGGTGCCATACCCACTGTATCCCTCTATCTTCTGCCCATGCCTTCACCTGGTGGTTTTTAAAATGTGACCCATTATCTGATTGCATTTCTATGGGTGTCCCATTATAGGTCTCGATAGTGTCTAGACATTGAATCGTCATATAGCTATTGCTATACTGACTAGGGATGGCAACCATGACACCTGAAAAGGCATCAATGGCAACACAGACATACCGCTGTCGTCTGTGTTCAGGAAGAGGCCCTATGTAATCAATTTGCCATACTTCTGCAGGCCTTTTACCCTGCTTGATTTGTCTAGCCGTTTGTACCCATGTTCCTTTATCTTGCATTGCCAGACATAGAATCATAGAATCATAGAATTGTTAGGGTTTGAAAGGACCTTAAGAACATCTAGTTCCAACACCCTGCCAGGGGCAGGGACATCTTCCGCTAAACCATGCCACCCAAGGCTATGTCCAATCCAGCCTTGAATACCACCAGCGATGGAGCATTCACAACTTCCCTGGGCAACCCATTCCACTGCCTCACCACCCTTACAGTAAAGAATTTCTTCCTCATATCCAATCTAAACTTCCCCTGTTTAAGTTTGAACCCGTTACCCCTTGTCCTCTCACTACAGTTCCTCATGAAGAGTCCCTCCCCAGCATCCCTATAGGCCCCCTTCAGATACTGGAAGGCTGCTATGAGGTCTCCACGCAGCCTTCTCTTCTCCAGGCTGAACAGCCCCAACTTTCTCAGCCTGTCTTCGTATGGGAGGTGCTCCAGTCCCCTGATCATCCTCGTGGCCCTCCTCTGGACTTGTTCCAACAGTTCCATGTCCTTTTTATGTTGAGGACACCAGAACTGCACACAGCACTCCAAGTGAGGTCTCACAAGAGCAGAGTAGAGGGGCAGGATCACCTCCCTCGACCTGCTGGTCACGCTCCTTTTGATGCAGCCCAGGATACGGTTGGCTTTCTGGGCTGCAAGCGCACACTGCCGGCTCATGTTCATTTTTTCATTGATCAACACCCCCAAGTCCTTCTCCACAGGGCTGCTCTGAATCTCTTCTCTGCCCAACCTGTAGCTGTGCCTGGGATTGCTCCGACCCAGGTATAGGACCTTGCACTTGTCATGGTTAAACTTCATATCACAGATGTACGCAGTATGGTAGCAGCTACATCTGTGAGTATGTGTATACCCTGCTGTTTTGCTCACACTATGGTGGCATCCCGGCCCGCATGGCCAGCCTTCTCATGGGCCCATTGGGCTAGTGTCTGCACATTGGTTTTATGGGTACTGGTGTCTACCTTATTCACTTGGGCCAACTGATCCACTTGCGCATTCCATCTTTTTGTCTCATCTGTTTCTGTGGTATGGGCATTAAAGTGAAACACTCATACTTCCCTTTCTTGTAAAAGATCCCATATCCTCTCCCAGTATTCCTGCCCCCATACCTTTTTTGTACCTTTCTACCAGCCATCTGCATGCCACTTACCTATCCCATAAACCAGCCCTTGTGCTACCTACCACACAGGAATCAGTGTACAGATAACAGATTGTGTTTGGTGGCATTGTGTCAATGGCTTGCCAAGTGGCAACCAATTCTGCTAGCTGGCTACTACCTTCTTGTCCCTCTACTAACCAGGTCTGTGTTGCTGGATTCAGGGCTGCGGCCCTCCAGCAAGGCTTACCATGTCACGTGCCTGCACTACCATCAGTAAACCATGGCATCTGTTTCTGGAGGTCTGTTAGTTGGTCGTAGGGTTTTCCCCACCTCCCTATTTTTTAGTTATGTATGTCATGGGTTCCCTGATTAGGTTCTGTGTGTCCGTGACTTACTAACTCATGTAATTGATGGGCTCCTTTCGGTCCTGGTTTTGCCTTTTCCTGAATATACCATTGCATTTTAATGATGGTTGCCTCTTGTGCATGTCCTATTTTGTGTGTGGCAATGGGGGCCAATGCCCAGGTAACCACAGGCTCGTCTGTTCATACAATCACCTCATGGCCCACAGTCCTGGCCTCTGTGTCAAGAAGCACCCAGGATACTGCTAGCAATGCCTTTTCAAAAATGGTATCTCTGCCCTCGGCATCTGTCAGACGGCGTGACCAGAATCCTAGGGGTCTCCTCCACCCTTCTTGTAGTTGCCATAGGCTCCATAAAGCTACGTCCCTTTCCAAGGTTACATGTAGTTCTACCTGCCCTGACTGCAGGGGGTGTAACTCCATATGTTCCTGTATGGCTGCGCAGGTTTTCTCAAAAGCAGCCTGCTGCTTGGGCCCCCACTCAAACCAGGCCTTTTTTTGAGTTATTCTGTACAGGGGTTTGAGAAGCACAGCTAAACCAGGCACATAGGATCTCCAATACCCTACCATGCCAAGAAAACGCTGTACCCCCTTTTTATCCTCGGGGGGGGGGGGGGGGGCATGTTCTTATGCTTGATAAAACCTTTTCGGGAATCTGCTGTATCCCTTGGGTCCATGTAATATCCAAATATTTCACCTCTTGTGCAGGCCCTTGTATTTTCTTTGGATTAACTGCCCACCCATTCCGTTGCTGCAACAAAGTTACTGCATCTAATTCATGTTGTACCTGTTTCAGGCTACTGCCCTGGATCAGGATGTCATCTATATATTGCAGGATTTGCACCTCATTAGGTATAACGTGGCATACCAATGTCCGATGGATGGCTTGGTGACAAAAAGTAGGACTATGTTTATAGCCCTGGGGAAGGCAAGTAAAAGTATACTGGTTGCCACCCCAAGTAAATGCAAATTGATCTTGAGCGGCACAGGGAATAGGGATTGTAAAAAAGGCATTTGCCGCATCAATTACAGCATACTATATTCCTGGATGGGCCTGGGCTTGGTGTACTAATGTTGCCACCTCGGGGGCTGCAGCCGTTATAGGGGGTGTCTTTTTATTCACTGCTCAATAATCTACAGTCATCGGTCAGCTGCCATCAGGTTTCTTTACAGGCCGTACAGGGCTATTAAATGAGGAGTGCGTGTACCAGACAACACTGGCACTACATCAGTAGTAGCCTGGATCTCTGCATCTCCTCCTGGAATCTTATATTGCTTGAGGTTCACTATTTCTGTGGCTACAGGGATATCTGCTTCCTTCTGTATCAGCCCTGCAGTAATAGCCCTGGTATGTAGTCACCGAGTGGTACCAAAAGCCCAAGAGGTGCCATTGATTTCCAGTGTGGCGCCCCGTAAAATATCCATGCCAATTATGTACTCTCCAGTTGAGGCAATTATAACTGAGTATTCATGGGCATCCCAATCACCAATTTGCAACTTTAGTCTGGTCTGCTTCCCTACTACTGGTTGACTGCCTAGCCCCCTGTCATGGGTTCAGCAGCAGCAGTCATTTTTCTGCTTCTTGGTAGCTGGTGCAGCGCTGTGTTTTTGATTTTGGGCCTGGGAACAGTGCTGATAACACCAGTGTTTCAGTTACTGCTTAGTGATGTTTTGGTCTGGCCAAGGACTTTCTGAGTTTCATGCTCTGTCAGGGAGGAGGGGAGTCAGGAGGAAGCAGAGACAGGACACCTGACCCAAATGGACAACAGAGGTTATTCCATCCCACAGCACGTCATGCCCAGGATGGAGAGCGGAGAGCAGAGACCCGGAAGGGTGGGGGTTGCACTGCGTGGTCGGGCTTGGTTTTAGGTGGTGAGAAATTGTATTCTTTCCTTGTATTTGCCTTGTCATTATTATTATTGGTGGTAGCAGTAGTGATTTGTGTTATACTTTAGTTACTAAACTGTTCTTATCTCAACCTGTGGGAGTTGCATTCTTTTCTATTCTCCTTCCCATCCCTCCGGGAGTGGGGGGCAAGAAAGAGGGGGGAGTGAGTGAGAGAGAGTCTGCGTGAGTTAGGCTTAAACCACGACACCCCCACACGGGGGCAGTCGTTCCCCGGGTTTTGTCTGTATTATCGTATATTACTGCAACCTCTGCCCCCGTGTCCACAAGTGTGTAGACCCCTTGTTTGTTCCCACTTGACCACCAGATGATGCATCTGGTGAAGGGACGAGGGTCGTGTCATAACACATGGCATTCCGGTATGGGGTCTTGGTCTGTTTCCTATTCACTTTTTACATGGGGTTGGGCATCCCTTTCTGCCTATGGCACTTCATCCCAGGGATAGAGGGGGGCAGAGGGGATAGCTGGTCCGAAAACGGTATATCAGGTTTCCCTAAACCAGGGTATTCTATTTTCCATACTTGCTTATTCGGCAGGTTTTGGGCCATCCGCCAAAGCACTTGTATGGGCTTACCATCTATTTCGTCCTTGCTGACCCCACGGTTTAGAGGTAAATGAAACAGCCGAGTCCAGTCCCCCGGCTCTCTTCTGTCTTTTTCATGGGTACTAGATTGTTTCTCCCCCTTTCCTACTCTCCCCTGGTCCTGAGATGCTTTGTCCAAGCCCCTTCCCAGTAAATCCCCTAATTGGCTTAGCTTTTCAATCACTTGTTCAATGGGGTTTCCTTGTTCTGATAGTAGTATGGGTATAAGATATGTCTTCCATCCTGGTGGACATCCCTCTAAAAGTGCATTCCATGTGCCAGGAATTAAGGGCTGTTGCATATAAAGTTTGGGAGATCCCACTAAGACGGCTCGCTTCATGCCTTCTGCTTTAAGTTGTTGGCATGCTTGCCATAGAGTGGTCCACTCTTTAGCAGCAGGCGGCCAGGCACCATCATTAGTATATCGGTCTGACATTCCCTCTCCAACTACTGCAACCATGGTGACACTATTTTGGTCCCCTATATGATGCAACATGGATTGTACATACGGATCAGAGGTAAGTCCCATGAGTTTTTTTGCATCTACCCCATCTAGCAATACAGTATCTGCTACTTCCTCCATGAGGTGAACCAGACAGTTCTGGGGTTTCTCCCCTGGCCTCTGCTTGTATTTATCCAATCAGTTCTTAATCTCCTTGGGACTATAGTCTGTCAATTCATCTGTTCTTACTTGTCAGTTTGTCCCGGTAATCATCTTATGTTTAAACACAGGAGCTGCGCAGGCTCCTTCCTTTTTCACATCTGCCTCATTGTCGGTATTTGATTCTGACTCACTGCTGCTCCAAATATCTCCATTCCATGCCTCTGGGTCCCATTTGGGATCAGACACAAAAGCACGGACTTGTGGCCCCACTGTCTTTGTGCCTTTTTTATTGCTCTGCTTTTTGGCAACGCAAAAAGCATATTTTTCTGCTAGGGTGGCACATTTTCTCCCAAGTTGCTCACCCTGCTCTGCAGCAGCTACAAATGCCTGCCTCTGCAACAGCACTTCTGCTTTTACCCTTTCTGACTCTGAATTTAAATCTGCTACTTGTTGCTCCAACTCTGTGTTCTTATCTACCATGACTTTGTAGGCAAACAGCAAACAGCCTGCCATGCATCCAGCAAGCCTCAGTCACTCCTTCGACCAGGTATGGGGGGTTTGTACAAACTCACCCCAATACTTCAACACTCCCATGGGGTCCTTGGCTCCCCACGGTTCAGGTCCTACATTAGTACAAGTATTTATTTTATCCCACAACTTGCTCCATGGTTTCTGCATCCACCCCGATCGCTCCACGGGAGGAGCCATGGCCCAAGGCTCTTTCTTATGAAACATAGCGATCATATATTACACAAAAACTTCAACGTGACCACAACAACAAAAATACACTGGCCTAACACACTGCTCAACAGGTGTCATCCTGAGACACCGCAGAAACAAAGGAATGGCACTTCCCCCCAAAAACCCAAGTTACGCTGACAGTGTCTACACCAAGCCACCATAAAGGTGTGACACTGATGACACCGAGGCCACAAAAAAGACACTACAGCAGCCATGTCCGAGACTGGGCACCTGGAGGGAGTCCTGACCGCCCATACACAGAGAACAGCGTCTCTTGATGCAGCGACGCGCCCCACTGACCAAGCCCTGTCCTCAACCTACAGTGTTTGTACTACGAGAATCCCATCCTTGTTGCCAATTATGTTCCAGGTTTGTAGGATTCCCATGAACAAATACTGGACACCAAACACAATATAAAAAATCAGATGCTCTAGTGTATTTATTGAGCTACTAATGCAAAGCAAATGCACACTAAGCAAGTTACATACATACTGACCCCTGGTTGCATGGGATACCGCCAAACAGGAGAAGGAGATGGAACATGTTGCTCGGTCAGAGGGGTGGTAGGCAGTGCTTCTTCAGGGCATCCCCTGAATCAAGATGTGCATCTGAGCTTCTCACCCGTCAGTCCCTGCACAGGCCCTTATATCCCCTCTCGGGTTGAAGTGGAAAATTACCATTTGCAACATCAGCACACACGTGGACAGTGCGTGAACAGATGTTTACTGGTATAAGACTCCCTTGTGCTAACAGCGGTTTTCTGGGTTAGCTAACTTCCCTATTTTCAAGGCTATGTTCCCACAACCCATGCCAAACAGTACTTTTCCATTCTTGTGTGTTTCACCATGGACCATTACCTATTGTCTCTCACACAAGCTCTCACTCAAATTAAAATAATTTTTTTCTCTGTCAATACCTTCTTGCTCTATATATCATCTTTACATCACAGATAATCATTACTGAGAAAATTCCTAGTACAGTGCACTAGTTGGAAGAGATCTTGAGAGTGTGTCTGTTCAGCTGCATGGCAGGACCAGATGCATCTAATTGATGGATAATTAGAATCCAGCAGTCTATAAGTGGATCCATCAGAAAATTTGGATTTTCAAACTGCTGCTGATGATGCTGAGCTATTCTTAAGGAGGACTGGCTTCAGCTACTGCAGCTGCCACCTCAGGAATGCCTTGCCCAGCCCCCCAGTCTCGCTGGCTCAGGCTAATAGATGTTAACCCAATTGCTCTGGGTTTTATTTCCAGATCTTGACATGTTTTTTTGACAGAGGTTCCTTCCAACCCTAATGATTCTGTGACAGACGGCCTTCCCTGAGAGGACTGGGCAGGGGGCATCACTGGAGTGAGCCCTGAGACTCAAGAGAGCACAGTGCACAATGAGCTTCTTTGCTGGCTGTTGTAGTATGGAATTTCTGATCTAAAGAGTAACAGGAACTGTGGGTGCAAGTCCATGATGACACCTTGGGAGAGGGAGAAACATGCAGATCCCAAAAAGGACCTAGCCATTGCTATCAGTGGGAAATTTAATCCAGATGCAGAAATAAACCCTCTCCTTGTTCTGTGGCATGTGTCTGAATGCATCAAAATCCCTATCTGGGCTAAGGAGGAAGAGAGAAAGGCTGGGAAGCAGAAATCACTCATTTTCCTTTCAGCCTACTCTCTTTAATACATGTGATGCATCACCCAAAAATTATGCAGAGGGAAGATCTGGCTTTTTTAGGTTCAGAACAGCTGAGTCCCAAAGATGGTAAATGACTTAATATTATCAGACAGTGACCGAGACATGAAAAGAACCCAGCACCCAGTACAGAGATTTTCTACTTCAAAAGGAATATTTTGAGGACACTGCAATAATAAAAATATACAACTGTGTTGGGTGGTAGGTCATTACTGTGCTGACTACATATGTTCTTTAAGCAGCTGGAGAGAAGCTGGTATATCTCAATAGCTAAGAAAGGATTTGCACACTTGGCTGGGGATTCCAGTGCTTTATCTGCTCTAGTGAACCAAGCCCCCAACTCTCTAAAATGCAGATATGCAGTCACTCAGGACCTTTGTATTTGTCACTGAGTTGCATGGTCCTGGACCAAAAGGGAATTTAAGGGGAGAAGGGAGGAACAGAGTGAGGGTCATATTGTTCCCTAAGATAGCATGCTCATTAGTTCCTATTCCTAACACTAGATCACCTTTTTTTGATTGAGACAGATATTGATGAAAGCATTTATGTTTTCAGTTACATCAATATTTTTATAATTTGATTATAAACATAGAAAACACTTTTTTTCCCAGCCACTTTTTTTTTTTTTTTTTGTAGATGAAAACTGAAAAGAAGTAATGGGAGGGATAAAAAAAAATAATCCAGGACTGGTATAAGGCTAGGATATCTTTATTTTCACATGAAGTATCAGAGTGCCATTTACTATCAGCTGAATACCATGATGGAGAATACATCCTGGAGCAGCACTCTGGCATCCAATCTTTCTAGGCAATAGAGAAGTATTTCTTTCTAGCCTGTCTTGCTATTTAAGGAAAGGCTTAGTGCAGAGAAGGGAAAGTTTTCCCTCCAATATGTGAAGTAGAGATGGGTAAAAATCCTTGTCTAAGCATTTGGCACTGTGATGCGAAGGAGCTTCCAGAGTCAATGATGAGTCCTCATAGAGGTATGATCACTGCTCGTTTTATTCGCAATATTGCTGAGATTATATAGGGTTTCTCAGGGTTCACGCGCAGTAAACAGTACATTGGTTAAACAATGCTGTCCACACGCCTACTGCTACAACCCGATTGGTTCAAGGCAAAAGCCCACATCCCATGACGTCCGCGGCCCATCCTTTTCCGTGGTCAGGTACCCCCTGTTTCGCCTCCGTCTCTGCTCCCTGGTTTGCCTGCTTCAAGGACACACTGAGCCTGTCGACAGGCTCATAGGCTGGGTTGTGCAAGTAGGCCTGCATCAAGACACTATGCCAGTTAGCCTCTAAGAATTCCTCTACAATTCCCCCTTTTTCTTTTTGCGCAACCCAGACTTGGTTCGTTGCGTGAGTTATCATTCTAACGATACACTTCCATAGACAACAGAAAATTAAAACAATAACAATCAACGTTATCACAATCATTAAACCTTGCTTGATTAATGCTCCCAGCCAGCTACTAATTCCCCATCCGTGCAATAATCTTTGAAACCAGTCCCATTCAGAGAGCACTTGTAACTTTTGTACACCATCTTTCAAAATTTGAAYACTCTTATGAATAGATTCAGAGTGATCAGAGAGATTCATACAACACATTCCCTCAAAGTCTTCACAACCGTGTCCTGGAGCTAATAATAAAAAAATCAATTGCTGCCCTATTTTGTAGGGTAGCATGTCTTATGCTGTCTACATCTAATGATAAACTACTCTTACTAAAAAAAGGAACCACAAGTGCCACATATAAGCAATAATCTTACTGTTCCCAGACTACAATGTTCACAAGTTCGACAACGATTCTCATAGACGTTGTCGTTAAATTCCCAAGGTCCCTCAGGTCCCAAATGATGTAGAATGTTACTAGTAATGGTTCTAGGTAAAATCCGGGAGAATTCTGGATGGTTGACAGCTGTTATCAGATTCTTCGTGAGTTTGACAATCACTCGGCGTTGTTGCTGTCTGCAGAGCTGGATTTCGGTTACACCGCAGGGCGAGTCCATCTACTAGGCACCCATAATGGTCCATGATCTGTGGAAAAACAACTATAACCTCTTCCAGTAAACAGCAAAGGACTTGGCCCTTCCCAATTACCAGATTGTGGATTTTTATACCAGATTTGAATTTCGGGAGTGGCTTGTAACTGTATTTTACTATTATGAATTACTACTGGCGGCTGTTCGGCATCCGCAGCCAAATGCAAGAAAT
>CABHOG010000234.1:26143-38544 GCA_902168055.1 Aratinga solstitialis
ATAAACAAATAACGACTTTTGATTCTGTAAAGTCAGTGTCTTCAGGTGCTCCAAAACTGTTATTTGAGATTAACAATACCAAGAGTCAGGTACACCTTTTCAGGTTTCCAATTTGATTTTATACATGATTATTTTCTTTTTATTTTTTTCAAACAGGAGCAGGTAGCAGTGCTGTGTTCTGGTACTAATTACACATGGAAACAGAAAACCTGAAGTAAACCTTGTAGCATTTTAAGAATCCAGCTTCTGTGAATTCATCTGGAATTTATTGGGCTACCCCTGGCTGTAATAAATTCATGCTGTATTAGTAGTAACATCACATGTACACTAATAGATGTTCTACTGAGATCAGTATTATTTAATTGACTCAAAGGATTAGTTTAAGATCAGTTTTCTTTAACCTATATTTTTCAAATAGATTTCTACTGAAACACAGCTTCCCACAGGATGAAAGAAGGAATCAGAAGAAAAACATACATAAGAAAACACACAAAATTTGACATTTTTGCCTTCTTAGGAAAGATACAAAAAGCATTAGAATCATATAGTCTATCCCCCATGTAAACAAATACATCGTGTTTACTTATAAAAAAATTCTTCTGTGGGAAACAAAACCTTCATCTCTACAAAAGTGAACATATGCAGATTCAAGAGAGTTAAGATGAATCAAAGTAAAAATGATGTCTATTGCTGAAACTGAAAAAGAAATTATGCAAATAATCTGTTTGTAAAGAAGTACCAAGCAGTATCATCTGCACACTTCTGCTTTGTCAGGCATGCCAAATAAGAGAACACAAATAACATGCAGCAGATTTCACTGGTACCAGCTGCCTGACTGAGGTACAGTAAGTAACGGAAAAACAATGGCTTGAATATCAAGGTTGGAAAGGGAAGATGTTCTTAACTGTTTGGTATATCTTGTGAACTGTACCAGAAATACTAATTCTGTATTCCTCCTTATCTCTAAGTATGCACAACTACCCTTCTGTTGTGGTCCAGACTATACTCTGGACTTGAGTGCATGACTCATTTGGTGGCATTGCTATGAAAACTCATTTAAGGGAAGTATCACAGCAACAAATGGTGTGGCTTTACACCAATCATCTACTACAGCTCTGCATGCAGGAATCTGTAAAACAGATCAACAGGGAGGTCTGCCAAGAGTCCCCTGGGGTAGCTTTTTTGTCAACAGGAGTACTTTACAGATAATCTGGTTTTCATACTGAGTTAAAAAAGCGAGTCAGAGTTAATAGGAATTCAAATTATTGTAATTCAGATTTGTTTGATATGGTTACTATTATAATTTAGTTTCTCATGGCAAAACAACAAAACGGACTTTAAAAGTGAACAGTGAAAGAATCCCAACTTGCTGAAATTCAATTTTCTTCCAGCAAACTTAGTCCTTGTGTAAAAGTTGCAAAGGCACAGGGGATTAAACAGTGTAAGAAAGATATACTGAACACATGGACACAACATAACTACAGAACTTGCTAACATTTAACAAAAAAACCATTCACACAGGGAAAGGAGACCACCTTTGTGGAGCACGCTGCTTCTTAACATATGTGAAAAAGACAGTGCCCTCCTGAAGCACACCCATGGCAAAGGAACAGCAACAGTATCCTTGCAAAGGCAAACACACATAATTCAGGAGATTAACTCAACAACTGAACTAGAAGGGGCAGAAATTACGTAGCAGCCAGCAACCAAATGACAGAACTAGGTTTCCAAACAATACAGCACTTTGACCCACACCAGATCCTTATGTCTATTTTAGGACAGCTATCTGCTGGTTTGTAAACCAGCTATTGCCATGTAGGGAAAAGAAGCTGTGCATACTGAACAATGGGGTTGATAGAAGAATAGGGTTGTAAATGAGTAACCTCTAGGATGTTAGGCTTTGTTAGCAACTACAGAGAAAAGGAAATTACTAAGATAAGCTTTGCCAGAACCACCTGGTGGTTACTGATATGACAACGATCCTAAAACAAAGTAATGAAGAAATAACCACCAGGGGTCCGAAAGCCCACTACCACATTTTAGCATGCATACAAGGAGGCATTCTCCAAAAGTATGATGTAATGTATGTAATCTAATGAATATGCATGTTTAACGACAATATAATCACAGCCTGGTCGATGCTTGGTAGAGACATGCTTGGAGGAGCTATCTATCCCCCGTGTCTCCCGGCACCGCAATAAAGAACACCTGCTTGTCAACTTAAAACTTTGCTGGCGAGTTCCTGGAGTTTTCTCTGAATCAATACTTTAGGTATCTAGGGTGGGGCTAAGAATAAGACTAGAGTAACACTGGCAGGAAGTGGGACTCCACTGAAAGGAGGAGGCACAAAAGGTAATCAGTACTAAGTAAGGTTAAGTCTGATGACTTTGTAATGGGGGTGCTTGGAGATAGTTTTAGATCCATAGGTCCTTAGTACAAAAAGTGTAAGAAATATAAAACAGAAAAACACGACCTGGGGATGGGCACAGTTAAACTGGCTGATGGGTTGAGGGACAGGATGATTGCTACGTTTGCGGTGTTAATGAACCCATTAAGCTGGTGTAGACATCTACTGGGGAGTATCCGGACTAGCAAATGTCCAGAATGGGAGCAGTTAAGCTACCTGATAAGTAGAGGGACAGGATGATTGCTGTTTGTTATGTTAATTAAGCTGGTGCTTCAAAGACTGCCAGGCGTGATGAAGATTGTTGGAAGAAGTAAATGACCCTCAAAGACCACCATCACATTTTGTATGTATGCGGGAAACTTTCTGGAAAATTATGTAATTCATGTGTAGACTCAGGATACATGCATACACGCATGCATGCCTAAGTGACTATATAAGGATGGCCTGTGTGGCAATACGGGGATGCATTTTAAGAGGAGCTAACCCCCGTGTTTCCCTGCACCGCAATAAAGAATACCTGCTTGGCAACTTAAAACTTTGTTGGCGAGTTTGTTCCTGGAGTTTTCTCCGAATCACCACAGTACAGGATTAGTGCTGAGCTGGGACTACCTCGCACTAGAGATACCTTGCACTTGGACTGCTTCATTTACCCCACTTTAGCAGAGGCTTTGTACCACGCTATGATAGTAATAGGCTTTGCAAGGGCAGCAAAGACTTCTAAATAATTTTAACACTGACCGATAAGCTGAATCAAAGGTTTACCTCCTTTTTAACCCTTCTTCAATAAAAACAGCCCAAACGACTGTGCTCTGCATTAATAAAAACTAAGTTTGAGGCTCTTCCTATCTGAATGCCTCTATTCTTGTTCCCCCTTTCAGCACTAACAGTTCAATAGATTTACCAATGAGCCTATCCCCTCTAGGATAAAATACACTGAGATAAGATGAACATAAAGGGACAAGGAAAATCTCTGCAGGAAATACTTAACACAGCTTTTATAGCATTCACTGTAAAAAAGCAGGCTTACTTGCTAAGGCTGATTACTGAAGAAAAGCTGCTGTTTCAATCAATTGTAAACAGAAACTTTTACATGAGCACCAAAACGATTTATTGAAAAATAAATACATTTACTGAGGCATCCAGTTTGGTTAACATTAAGAAGTAAGAGAAGTATCACATTACACATATCCTGTATTCTTGTTGCTTTTTGTGAGTTACTGAGAGACATCTGGCTTCATAGGTATTGTGCCAAAGCCTGTTCCCATTTTTGTGAATATAAAGATGGTGTAACTATACTGGTTTCATTGTTTAACTAAGCTTGCCTTGCTGAACATTCCCACAGGGGACAAATGAGTTACTAAGCATCACGCTTGAAGGTATTCTGATGCGGGGTTTAGCATGTCATGACTAGGCTGAAGCCTTTCACTCCTTATTAATCACATGCAGTGTTATACTGGCAGAGTTAACTTGCACAAGTGTTCAGGAGAAAAGAGAGACTTAAAAAGACAGAACATGGTCAAACTCAAAACCCCATGATCAGACACCCAGTTGCATACCCTACCAGTTAGGATTCTTGCCACTACTGAGACACTGCTCTGTTAGGTGTTTTGTTTTCTTGGACGGAAATAACCAATGTCGTCTTCACTTTACAAATATGCCAAACTTTGCTGCCGACCTTTCCATCCCCAGGCACTAAAAGCACCAGAGCCACTGTACTATCACTGATGGAGAAGAGGTCACTGAGCCTATCCGAAAAGAAAAGTAAAATGTATGGATCTAGCAGGCTTAACACATCTGTGGTTCCTTGAGGTCTCCCCTGTTCTGCCAAATTTCATAGGAAAATTAAGAGACTTCAAGTCTTTCTATGATGCGTAGGAGATGGCTGGGGCTATGAAATCTAATACTGACAAAAGACAAAGAGGACTGCTTAGTACCAGCGTGCATAAGATGCCTACGGTACACAGTGCCCAAAGAAACCACAATAATAGAGGAGACACAACATAAAAAGACCCAATTAATTTACTAGGATTTTGAAGCTTCCACTTTGGAGAAAAAACTGTTTGGTAAGCTCTCTATCCAGAGCTTTTCTGCAACATTTTCATTAATGATCTGGTAATGGGGCAGAGCGTGCCTCAACAAGTTTGGAGATGATACAAAACTGGGAGGAGTGGCTGGTACATCAGAGGGCCATACTGCCATCCAGAAGGAGCTCAAGAGGCTGGAGAAACAGCTGACAAGAACCTCATGAAGTTCAACAAGGGGATTTCCTTTTGTGGAAGAATAAAATGACCCCCATGCACCAGGACATGCTGGGATCCATCTAGCYAGAAAGCAGCTTTGCAAAAAAGGATCTGGACACCAGGTTGAACATGAGGCAGCAATGTGTCCTTGGCACAAAGAAGGCTAATGGTATCCCAGGCTGCACTAGAAGGAGTGTTACAGCAAGCTGAGGGAGATAATCTTTCACCTCTACTTGGCACTAATGAGGCTGCGTCTGGAGTGCAGGGTCCAGTTTCAAGCTCCCCAGCAAGAGAAAAATGGAGCTACTGGAAAGAGTCCAGAGAAAGGCCACTGAGATTATGAAGGGACTGAAGCATCTCGCCTATGAGGAAAGGCTGAAAGACCTGGGACTGTTCAGCCCAGAGATCTCGATAACTGGAGGTATTCAAGAGTCATCTGGACATGGTCCTAGGAAATTTGATCTGGGTGACCCTGCTTGGGCAGGGGAGCTGGACAAGATGACCTCTCCAACCAAGCAGAGGATTGTACAAGATGACTTCCCTTCCAAACTCAACCATTCTGCGGTTCTGTATCTCCTTCAAAGTGCTAAAAATAACGTGCAATGAATAAGTACATGTTGAATTACACGTATAAGCTTTTCACTTCACTTCTATTACCTGAAAATATCATTACAGAAAAAGGAAACCAAATCCACAAGAGCAAGTATACGTATATAAAACCATGTCTGAGATAGAGTAATACAAAAGCATAAAACACAGTAAATAAAAATTAGGAATATTTGAAACTTGACTTATGAATATTTCACTGCCACACACCATGTAAATTTACACCTTCCCTGGTTCCTTATATTATTCAGAACTTCATTTTTTGTTTTCTTCAGATATAGACAGATGCAGATGATTTATAAATTCTGACAGCAAGCTGTGGCAAATTTCACTATATACATTATTTAGACCTGGTTTTAGTTTAATTGACATTTTGCTTTTTTTAAACACAAAAATTGGGCACTGAGGAAAAACTATATTGAACGACTGAAATATTACCAAAAGCAAACCATAAATCACTAAAAAATATTTTTAAATTCCCAGAGAATGGACAGCCAGTGTGTCAAATAGAATGGAGGACTGATGGGGAAGGAATATGTTTTTCTAGGAGCAATTATTTTGCTTCACAAAACAGAGTCCAGTTATAAAAGGCAGCCCTCTTCCAACATAAGCATGGATTCTATTGCTCCACTTAATAATACAATAAACCAAATACAAGAAAATATGTTCTCAAGCATGTAGATAAGTAGCAGCACTTTTACCAGACACAAGAAAAGACTGGCTCTATAAAATCTCACCTTAATGCCATTAGAGATACTGGCATTTTCATACTACAAATCTCGAAAGGAAATAAGAGAGACATACAGTTCTAATGCCACATTCCCAGACCATGTCCTTCTCCTCCACTTAAAGACAATGAGAAAGAACCAGAAAAAGAAAGGGGGTTAAAAAAAAGGGTCATGACAGGATTGAGTGGGGACTGATACTGCCAGTTTTAAGGAACACCAAGAGTCATTTTACACAACAGAAATACTCCGCATAAAGAAAAGCTGAAGTTGCACTAGATAAGTCAGTATTTTGTTTGAGACCAATACATGCTAGCATATAACTTTTAGTCATCATTCATTACTACATGGGTCAGGAGCTGTTTGTGAATTAGAACTTGATTAAGTTTTCCAAAATGCTTTTAAAATCATAAGAATTGAATTTTAAAGGTGAAAAGTGTGTCAACACCTTCTCAGAAGGTCTGCACTGTCATCTGCACACAAAAACAAGTTATCCCCTTGTCAAAACAGCTCTGACTTGAGCTGCCTTGTAAGTAGGTACAGACGATTTTTATGAGCTTTTAATATACTGAAAGTTGGTTAAATCATCCTTAATAAGGATGATTCACCATCTTAATTCATCATCTCAGGAAATGGGGCCATCTACATTGTTTGCCTACGTCTTCAGGAAGTCTCAAAATACTGCGCGGCTAGTAGCGTCTCATTTGTGATGTCTCTGTGCAAGTTTAGACCAAATCATTTTCCAGTTCAGGCTATCCACAGCAGCTGTAAAATTCAGTTTATACTAACAACACATACCAGAACAAATCTCTCAAGCAGAGATGGCTGATGAGCGATGCCCATAGAAATATCATGGAATCGTTTACAAATCCATGTTATTTATGGTACCATGACTACTGCAACCCCATCTGGAAGTATGTGAAATTGAAGAATGAAATCAGGGGTAAAAAAGAGGCAACATGGCACAGCAAGTCATGGGCAAATGAGAACATGAAAGTAAATCTTGTCTCCTTCTTGAGCTCTAGTTTCTTGCTTACTCCTAAGAATGCATCCATACGGAGGTCGTCTCTGTCAAACTATTTTTGTTAACTTCATGTTTTAAGGTGTTACACAAAGCTGTTGTTTACAATGCTTACACAGTTAGGTATGTCCTTCGACTCTACAGCATCCTGTTTAATGCTGGAGAATATCTATGTAACATGTCTGCTACTGATACTTTCCTCCAGGTTTTTGATTTAATCTAGGTCCAGCTTTGTTACTATCAGTGTTTTGTTTTTTTTTTTCATATTTTCCACAACATATCAGCACAGCTGTCACTGGAGATGGAGTAGTCATGTACGTGTCCTCGACTGCCTGCAGAGAACTTTGGCAGATCCTTTTTCCCTCTTTATGAATAACAGTGCCATTTTTTTGGTAAACGTAATGGGAAATCAGCCAAGGTAATGTGTAAAAGCCTGCAGGTCAGCACAGATTACTACCATTTATAACTTCATGCGCAACCTGGTTGGCCAAAATATGCCTAAGGACAGAGGAAGGTTAAGGCTGCTACAGAGATTAAATCTAAGTATCACTGGTGTAATGCAAAACGCATGTGTGGCAATAACTGGAGACAGCCATTCACAGCGAGATAAAGCTTTTGGCAGAGTTCAGCAATCTGGTCATGGTGTTCAGTGGAAAAGAGCTACATGCAACTCTGGAGATGTTGAAGTGAACACAAAAAGTTGCAGGGCATTTTACCTGGCAAATTAGCACAGGCAGCAAGCAGTTATGATGAATCATTCTGCAGCATTTTACAAGATTATTTAGGTAATAACAACAGGGGACATGTACGCCTGCAGTTTACTGTGATCACTAAGGCAGCATGTCTCTATTATTGTTTCCTACTAATATTGTTTTGCGGGTTTTTTGACATTGCTTACAATGAAAATGTCATGTAAACAAATGCATCAGTCATTAAAAAGAAGTATTAAAAGAAACTTTTCTGTTATGAGTTTAATTCAGAGCAGGAGATCTCAGTAAGTTTAAGTTTTACCACTACTGAAAAGCTTATGCAAAGTGAAATGATATGGAAAATAAAGTATGTGAAACACAAAATAATTTGACAGCTGGACTGTGATTCTGGGACACTCTTTACCGGGTCTGACCATTAACTCAATCTCTTCCTTTCCCTTCTGTCTTCAAATGTATTTTCAATTCCCTTTTGTTCCATGGCACAGTTTCAACAGATGGGCTGAAGAATGTTGCCCAGACAAATTAGCCTAAAGCTTGATGACTAGAAGACTTCTCTGGGCATGGGAGACAAGGTTTTGGATATCTTCTGGRTGCAAAAGTTACTGAACCTCAATTTTTTCAATGCTAGATGACTATTCTCATATTACAGTATTAAATAAGTGAGTGTGGGCATCATCACTATCACATCTCTAGGAAAAAAAAAGTAAAACCTTCCTGTTCTTTAAAATAAAAGGATGTCAGCGAGCAAGGCATCTCCAAAGTAGAAGYTGCAGAAATACAATGCACCTAAGCTGCAGGAYTTACAAATCCTTTGTTGGAAACYTAGATCTAAACTGATTAGCCCAAGTTAATACAAAGTCCCTGGCAAGCAAGGAAGCAAATGAAATAGTGCCAACTTCCAAGTGCAGCAGCCACATGGGATGGCATCACCTTGCAAAACTTCTTAAAATCACCCAGCATGGTCCCTGCAGCAAGCTTGTAACAAAAGAAAGAAACCCTGGGCCAACATATTGCTTAAGCAAAATGCACAGCAAACCAATGACAGGATCCCTCAATGTAACCAAGTAACCAGCTACCACCCAGTGACTTCTTCTCATGCAGCAGGTCTTTCTCTCCACCTTTCTCTCCTGTTTTAATGGATTATATTGCATTTCTGCAAAAACTGCAGTAATGCTGCATTTAACAAAAAGTATCTATCTATACTCTGCTCTCGTGAGACCCCACTTGGAGTACTGTGTGCAGTTCTGGTGCCCTTAAAATAAGAAGGACAAGGAGCTGATGGAGCAGATCCAGAGGAGGCCACAAGGATGATAAGGGGGCTGGACCACCTCCTGTACAAAGTCAGGCTGAGAAAGTTGAGGCTGCTCAGCCTGGAGAACAGAAGCTGCATGTAGACCTTATAGCAGCCTTACAGTATATAAAGGGGGCCTACAAGGATGACAGAGAAGGATGCTTTATCAGCAATTATAGCAATAGGACACAGGGTTATGGGTTTTAACTTAAACAAGGGAAGTTCAGATTAGATATAAGGAAGAAGTTCTTTACTGGGAGGATGATGAAGCACTGGAAGAGGTTGCCCAAAGCAGTGGTAAATGCTCTAGGCCTGACAGTGTTCAAGGCCACATTGGACAGAGCCTTAGTCTGTCCAACAACATGGTCTAGTGTGAGGCATCCCTGCCCAATGCCAGGGGGGTGGAACTAGATGATCTTAAGGTCCTTTCCAACCCTAACTATTCTATGATTCTATATTTATTACATTTTTCTTTAATTTTCTCAGACAATGTTAGATCATTGCTTAGGTTGCTACTTCATTACATGTAAGTCTATGGACTTCTTCACTAACATCTTCAAAGGCTTAAAGGAACATATCAGATCAAAGATGTGCTTTAGCTCAGTGAATTTTCCTTGGTGGCAAGAGTGYCRTTAACCTTTAAATATCTRTTCCTGGTCTACCTGTCCACCAACTGGCAGATTACAACCAAGGAGTAGCCTACCTTGAGCAATAAAGCCATGTTTTCACTCAAATCAGATTTCAAGGAGGGGAGACTGTAAAGAATAATTAGCATCAAGCTGCTATTCTAATTACCAAGCCATCTGGTTTACATTTTTATGCACCAAGCAACATCAGATCATGAGTTTTGGATGAGGCCATCCATTGTGCAGAAGATACAGATAACTAGCACGAATTTTCAAGTATTGTTCTGCTCTTTTCTAATTTTTCTCTTAAAAAAATAGCCAGTGCTAACTAACACAACAAGCAGTCCTTCTGGGCTCACTAATGACACAGAAAACAAAGGGATTTTATTTAAATTGTACTAACAAATCCTTTCTTCACTTGTTTTCCTAGCTATTTTAAAGATGTTCCTACTGTCTGCCCATAAGTGATTTTTTAAAGGCCAATGGAACGCAAAATAGTTTTCYCTGGTTTCTTAAGTGGCTGAATCAATGATTAAACTCTAACACCTAAGTACTGATTTGATGAGTGATATAAAAAATAATTAGGTCTTTTCACCTTACATGTGATCTATGTGATGAATGGAGAGGAGCTTCTTTACATTTAAATTAGAATTCTATAAACTTGGTTTTGTACCTGATACTTCCCATGCCTAGCTCTTGTGCAGACATCTTAATTGCTTTAAAGCTCTCAATTTTTAGCAATCCATGCTACTCCTAGACTATGCATGTTTCTTCTGCTATTAACCAGCAGAGCAGAGGAGTTCTGATGAAGACATCACAGAAAGTTCAGAAGTCAGGCATTTGTCTCCATGCTATACGATCTGACTTCCCAAAGTAGCAGTGCGGAGTGAGAAGTGCAGGTAGTGGGGAGGAGGGGGGAGGAATGGCTCAGGGTCCTGAGGTGGCCTGGGTGCCTCATACAATATTTTAGTTCATCAAATTGTCATGACACATTGGTGACCCTTTGGTCTTCCTTTTTTTTTTTTTTTGAAGAAAGGCATGCATAAATTCCTCAAAACACATGAAAAATGTTTTTCTTGAAATAAATTGCAGTCTTTGAAGAATTCCCCCTTCCATATGGGAATAGATAACTTATTTACAAAGTCATCCTTCACCATTTTAAGCTGTCCAATACTCAGGAGAAAGAATTTGAATATTTGGTATGCCTGCTTTCAGTAATGAGTATCATTCTGACAACAGGGTGCCTAACTTGTCTGGGGATCTAACTGTAGAGAAATATTTATAAACACTCTAATTTTCAAGATTAAATCAAGGAATTATTCATATTTTTGCTTAAAATATTTCTAATGCTAATAATATACTTTTCACAATATATTTACCTCTTCAGCCATCATACGTCTTAGGCATTGTGTAAGCTGTACTGTATTCCTTGTAACACAATTAACTAACAAGTTCATCATGGTTATACACCAGAAATGACACGATTAGAAAGCAATCATGAAATAACAATTGTCATCTAACATGCTCTGATTATGCAACAATCAATAATCCTTATCTAGGTATATTGACTATGCTATCAATCTTCTGGACCCTTTCGCTTTGCAGTAGCTGATGACCCATTGACAGTCTAATTCTCCACTGATAAATTTTTTCAATTGTTCTTTAGAAGACCCTTTCTGAATTTAAAGCTAAAGTGTGGTATACTGGCTTAGTAAGTCTAAACTACCTGAGAACTCCTTAGTTTTCCATTAATTTATTAACAGGAAAACTTCAGCTGCGACAGGAGCTAATGAACTGGATTAATATTTGTCTTTTAAAATTATCATCCTTCAGGTGGGAGATTAAGTCATAAAGAGCTGGATTCTTACCTGTTAACACTGCAACATGACATCATCCAGTACTATACAGTTTTCAAGGCTTGGAAAATTCATCAATATCTGCCCTTTCTGATTTGGAAACAGAATTTCTGTCTTCATTTGAAAATGAACACTTATTAAAAATAAGTGTTCAACAGTTAAATTGGTTTTAGTGCAACAGCAAGGTTGCACTAAATGTTTATCAAGGTGAACATCAAAACCTGGCATCAAGTTAAGTATTTCTTTCATTTTGGAACAACGTTTTTAAAACTAGTAAAAATAAATTTATCTAAACCTTGTCTAAACTAAAGCACATAACAGTAAAATGAATTCACTCCAGTTCAACACCAGTCTGAAAGGGCACAGATAACGTGTTTGGTGCCATCTCAAGGTAGTTTAGAGGTAAAACCATCACAAATATCTTGCTAAGCTTTTTTCCTACGTATCCTTTAGAAATATGTCAGGTCCCTTTGCAAAGTCTACTCATCGTATTAGAAGTTATAGTGCAGCTTATTAGCCCATACTTACTTTAAAAAAAAATTCTTTTAATTAAGACTTAAAATTCAAGACAAGCCTTCCTAGTTGCACCACTCTTTGGCTGCTGTTGGTGAAAGAATACAGTACTGCTATTTGTAATAATATTCTGTGGCTCATGCTCTAAAAAATAGCACCAGCCAAATTGAAAAGAAATGTTATAGTTATTTTGACAGTTGATACAAAGTACCTGCACCTACCCTGCAAACTTAATACTACTGACTGTTGGAAACAAATTTGAACAACAAAGAAAATTAGTTTTGTAATACAGTGCCTATCAAAAAGTGCAGTATTTTACATTCATTAGAGAGTTAATTCCAGATAATAATAAATCACCACAGGAATTTTGGATGAGAGCTGTGAAGATACAGTGGAAGGCAGTAAA
>CABHOG010000234.1:53912-70768 GCA_902168055.1 Aratinga solstitialis
GTGCTTATGGAGCAAGGGACTGGGGATGGGGATTTCTTGTGCAGGACTGTCGAAGGGGAGTCTGGCAAGTGGGTTGGACAAGAATCTCACCCATAGATGGTGCCATAGCCTCACACTAAGGGGATGTTGTTGCATCTGATGAGGTTGTATTCTTGTTCTGCTGCCTCCTCTTTATCATGTAGGGTAGAAGAGGGATGTGTAYCTGACCTGTACACTGGACCTGTASTTTCTCCTCTATTTGATCTACACCAACCATAGTTTCCTCTTCAATTTAACAGCTGAGAGCTTGAGTGTTTTACTAGAAAGCTCAGTGATGTCAGGTTTTAACTGCTTAATTCAGTGAAGCTGCAAACCTTCACTATACTGTCCAACTAGGCCACTTCTACTTTGTCACCTGATACTTGAATATCTGTATTTAGAAACATGATCCCACATTCCAGAACCTGCTCAAGCACATACATATATACTCTGCAAAAACACACCCCATGGTGTGACCAAACCCAGCTTCCTGTCAACTTCTCTGATGCAGTCTTTTGGATATGAGACAGAAAACAACAAGCTTATGAAATAAATCATATGAAACTTGCACTGAAGAAAATGAGAAGCAAATCCACAGCTGCATAATTTCACTCTAACATTAGGGTAAGTTGCACCATGTAAAAATAGCTGAAATTTCTGGTAGCTCATGACAGAAAGTGTGGCCCATTTAATTCTACAAATGGATGTGCTTTGTTTGACAGAAGGGAAAAGCAACAGGGAACTTAGGTATTTCTTTATTAATGGTAAGGAAACAATAAGTAAATATTTCAGGTGCTGTTGCTATCAAATGTCACACAGCATTCACAGGCTGACTTGTTAAATTTTAACTTATAGTTAATGAATAACTACTCAAATGTCCTTGTTTGCAGGGTTACTCAAGAAAAATATTATCACTTTCCTAGACAGCAAGCTGTTGTAAACTGACATTCAGCACTGAAATTCTGTTCTCTCATTTTTTCTTGACAAGGCCTTTTCCTGACATTTTCTGAGATTTTCATGAACTGTTACAGACAAATTTAATGACTTCACACTTACAGTAATCACCAGTGATACATCATTTAATACATCAGTGATGGATTAAATGATTTCTCCTAGTTCATTGATCATTCATAATGATAGATAAAATCCTTTTAAAAACCTGGATGTCTAGTCATGCTCCTTTCAATCACTGTCATCCAATGACTTCACAAACCAGGTAGTGGGTCCCCATCAGTATTTTTGATGAAGCTCGATGTAAGTGTATTTCCTCCAGTCTTCACCAATGCATCTCACATAAGTCTCAGAACCCACCCAAAGAAATTATTTTTAAAAACAAGGTTTTACATAATTCTAAAAGGCCTGTTGGTTTGGGGAGGGTCAGAGGGGAAGGCAGAGGTCACATTTAAGGACCAAAATTGAATGCATTGTATGAGAAATAGGTCATCCATAAAGAAAGATGCATCTTTTCATGAGTAGACTATAGCCATTTTTATCCTGTACTCCATAGATGCATTTTGCACTTTCATTAAAAAAAAAAAAAAATAATAGAATATAATGCTTAGCAAAGCATGTTACATTTTGATACTAGCTGCAGCAGGTCTTTTATGCTGTTGTGAGGAGATCGTGTTTGAAAAATTGAATAGAGATCAAAATTCAAATGCTGCAGATAGATATCTTTCCAGAATGAGCAGGGTTTTACCTGGAATGGAAAACCTTTTTTTTTTTTTTTTTTAAAAAAAAAGCGCCTCTCAGAAAGCTTTGTCTGAGTTGTTTGCCTTTACAACTAAAACCTGGAATATTTTACAGATGAGAAAGTGACCCTGCTGTCATTACACTGGTCCATATTGGAGTGCTACTGCAGCACACTCACAGATTACTGCCACAGTTCCTCCCTACCTTGTCTTGAAAACTCTTCACAGTGCATCTACAATATCATTAGGTCCTGCAGAGATAGTCAAAAGCAGGTCCCTTCATTATGCCTGGGACTCCTAGAACATTAGAGTAAACAAAAGACAACAAAGGCAGATCACCTCCCTTTTGTTCCCCTGTAGAACTTACATGACTCATGTTCTTTAGAATTGTGTCTCGATGGCTTTTAATTTCATTTTGTTGTGATAATTTAGCCTGGAATTTTGTGTCATATATTTTAATGCTTATTTTTATTATGTTATTCATGGATACAAATGCAAAGACATTAGAAAATACAAACATAACAAACTCATGCTGATAGGCATGAATCTCACAAAAGGAGATGATATTGCTTTATTTTGTTATTGTATGGGTGTAGATTAAACAATTAAGATTATTTTCTCACTGCAGTAGGAAAATAGCTGTGGACTTCAGCCACAGCTTAAATCCTTGCTTCCATCTTGCCAATGGCCTAGCTTTCTGAAGGTATCTGAATGTTCATCTCTTTGCATCAGCTGAGGTGTTTGCTGTTTGGTGTACAGACCATTGTTTTTTGATGTTGAACTGTACAACATGTACAAGGATGTGGTAGGAGTAAGTTGTGCACAAAGTTCTAGTCATCTACATTGCCAGGCTGTTTCTGCAGTTGTGCAGTGATAGCAGTTCAATTTCTGAAGTTTGTAATTCTAGACAACAGTTTACATCCCCAAAAAAATTTGTTACGACATGTCTACTGCAAGAGAAATTTGCAGCCCTTTCTTTGTACTTACTGTGCTTTAGATACTGCCAGTTATGGTTCTTATGTTGCAGCTTTTCTTAATATTTCTGTAATGAGTGGATAGTTAAGCATAATATGATATATTGTACTGCTATAGCTCCATAATTGTATCTCAGACATATGCTTCTTTAAATAAAAAACCAAGACAGCATGCCTGTGAAGCTGTCACAGTATTCAGACTGGTATTTGATCTGCAGTTTGAAACTGACACATAATGCAGCTTGAAAACATAGCAACGTGTTGCTAGTCAAGCGCACAAACATTTATTGAAGAACGGGGTAGTAAATTAGTAACTTCAAGGACATTAGCTTTGTTAGCAACTAAGAAAATGGCTAAGATAAGCGCTGCGCAAGAATTGGCCAGAGCCAGCCTGCTGGTTACTGACATGACAACGATCCTAAAATGATGTGATGAAGGCATGGTACAATGTTTTATGATGCAATGTATAAGTAACTCAATGCATATGTATGTTTAAGGGCAATATAATCACAGCCTGGTTGATGATCCGGAGAGACACACTAGGAGGAGCTATCCCCCGAACTCCTGGTGCCGCAATAAAAAAATACCTGCTTGTCAACTTRAACTTTGTTGGGGAGTTCCCGGAAATTTCTCTGAATCAATATAAAAATATATAAAATGTGTATATATGAATTTGTGTAAACAAATGTAAACATAACTAAGTGTAAATACAGGTAAAAGTATGTCMAGACCTTACTCACTTTTGCATGCAGATTTTTAGGGCTCCTGTGATAMAATCTATAGYGAAAGTAAGAAGAGGGATGATGCTGACCTGACTGCAGAATTGGTGCCTGCGTTTCAGAGCGGATGCCTGGGTACAGTAACAAAGGGTAAAAGCTAAGTCAGGTGGTAAGGTAGGATGTTAAAGACATGAAACTTCTTGCCTTATTTTATCTTATCAGTATAACAGAATAGTATAAAACCCCATAAAATTCAGTTCAAAGCACACAAAATCTCTACTGACACTGTGTGCAGTCTCAAAACAGCCAAAGCCACTCTTGAAATCTATCACTGTCACCAGTAAACCGTGCCCCAACCTGAAATCAGTCGGTAGTGATTCTCTAAAAAAATAGCGGAAGAATTAAACTTTGTTCATTTTGCCAAATGGTAATCTAATCTTGGGAACATTTTAATGAGGAAAATACCTTGTGATCTTTAATTATGCCCATTTTCAGATCTTTTAAGGAAAAAGCTTATATTATTTGGAAGGAGGCCCAGGAACTACTCTATACATGCTCAAACCAATGTTTAACAGAGAAAAAAGCTGGGTGGTCCAAGACTTGCATTCACGAAAAATAAAAATCATATGAAGATAGACTAACTCTTAATAAAAATATTTTTGTGAACAGCTATGGATAGATGCATATTTTTATTTTTTTAAAGATTAGGTTTCTAACCCAAGTATCATTTAAAACACTACTTTCTAAATATTGTGCAATATGCATGTTATAAATGGATTCAACTAAGTAAATAACTCTCCACTTACTACAATGCTGTGATCATTAATTACACGCCCATTACAGCAAGATCCCATTGCTTGCCTTGTGCTGTAGCTAATGTTTCCATTCTGCAAGCACCTACTTCTGTGAGAACAACCCCTGGTTTCTCTGGCCCCACAGACAACTCTGAAGCTCTCCCACTCTGGGATATTTGCCATCCTTGGCCACAGCTGACTATCTGTGGGAGAGAGGAACACTGCATCTCTCAAGAGGCACACGCTCCTACTTGGTAGGACTGAACATGAAATTACAGCTTGTCGTGGTTTAAGCTGTAAATCACGCAGCCCGTTCTCTCACTCACTCCCCTTTCTTTCTTCCCCCTGCTCCCAGGTGGATGGGGAGGAGAATCAAAAGAATGCAACTCCCACAGGTTGAAATAAGAATAGTTTAGTAACTAAAGTATAAATCAAGACCACTACTGCTACCACCAATAATAATAATGACAAGGCAAATACAAGGAAAGAGAATACAACTGCTCACCACCCAATACCAAGCCCGACTCAGCAGTGCACCACCACCCTTCCGGGTCTCTGCCCTCTGTTTTCCATCCTGGGCATGGCATGCTGTGGTATGGAATAACCTCTTTGGTCAGTTTGGGTCAGGTGTCCTGTCTCTGCTTCCTCCCGGCTTCCCCTCCTCCCTGGCAGAGCATGAGACTCAGAAAGTCCTTGGTCAGACCAAAACATTAATAAGCAGTAACTGAAAACACTGGTGTTATCAGCGCTGTTCCCAGGCCCAAAATCAAAAACACAGCACTGCACCAGCTACCAAGAAGCAGAAAAATGACTGCTGCTGCTGAACCCATTACACTGCTCCATGTGCTTGTTTGTTTATGGCTTGTCTTCTTCAAGCTGCCTCCTCTGTGAGAAGCAAAGACTTGGCAGCTATAAAATACTTTTTCATGTGGGGAGTTTCCCACATACACATGCCTAAGCCCTCTAGCACAGCCCCAGAGAGGCTGGCCAAGATTTTTYAGTAAATTCTACTGCCATTATGTCTGTTCTTTCTCTAGTGCAATTCATTTACAAGCATTAATGGAAAATATTATAGCTCTGAAAGCTCAATTTAACAATAACTATTGTGAATACTTCACTAGAAGAAAAGCAGACTACTAATAAAACCCCRACACTGTTCACAATTACTGTCCTTGGAAATTATATGTGGGGCTTAAGAATATCAAATTAGAGACTTACATCTGTCAAAAATGTTCTGACATATTCTATGAGCATGGTGGTACATATTTACAAATTTCCAAAGTGAAACACTTGTAAGAAATTAAATGTTAATTAATTTCATCTTGCTTCTGATGTACTTGTWAAGGCTTGATTAATGAACCTGAAACAGAAAATTGTTTTTTCAATTACAATAAACTGCAGTGAAAATAATTTCTTTTTCTGTCTTGTCTATAAGACTGCATACAGAGTGTCTGCAATGTGAATGCACTACAAATTTAATTGTATCTTTAAAGAAAAGTGGAGATAAAAATAGACATTGTTATGTATGGTCTTCACAGGTCTCTATGACCTCTCTCATTCCCTCACAGGGATGAAAAGCTACATTTTATTTGGGAGAAAGTTTGATTGAATTATGTCTGGGATGAAAGACAGTGAGAACAGAATAGGTGCCTTTCCCAGACTCAGTACTTGGGAATCCTGTCTCCTACTAGGTAACTTTTTAATTGAACCTTCATGATAATTATGCTATTTAGGTTGCAGAAGCATATTAATAAGTACACCACAGCATGAACTATTCATAAAAATACTACAGAGTAGGAAGCCATAAAAAGACATGGAATGGAATAACCTAATTAAGAATCTTATAATTTCAGTGTACACAACTTAATAAGAAATGCTTTGTATATCCAGATGCATTTTCTGTCCTAAATGTCAATTATTCTGATACAGTGGTGGTGGGCAGTGGATAGTAAGTGTTATCTTTAAAAAAAAAACCAACAAAACCAAAACAAACAAAAAAAAACCCCACCAACAAAAAAGCTCCCAAAACAAACAAACAAACAAAATCCCACCAAACAGAAGAAACCAAACATTATTCTTCCTTTTTAAAAGTTTCTGGTTACTGTCACATAAAATCTTTTAACAAGTTCAGGAGACTAGGTGAAGAAGCTGTTGTTTCAGGCAGAAGTAAATTCAAAAGCGGATTAAAACACCATAAGTGAGAAGTGATCTGCAGTAATTTATGTAAAATCACAGGCCAATAGTACTGTAGATTGCACTGTTGAGGTCTAAACAAAGCTGAGGTTCTGAGTGCTATAATGGTGCATGGCAATAGGGCTATCAAGATCTTCTCACTTTTTTCTCTGTAAATTTATGCAGGGAACATTCTGGTTGGAATATTTTATATTGCCTGCAAATATCTGTGACAACTGTCTTATCTCTATAAAGACACAGAACGTTTGTATTTGACCAGGAAATATCAGGCATGAAGCACAGAGCCTGAAGGATGTAGGCAGTCACCCATAGCTTTATCCCAAGAAAGGTGCTGTGTCCCAGCTGCTCAGAGCTGCCTATGGATGGCAGGACCAAGGGAAGGCAGAAGGTATTTGCAGGGTTCTCTTCATGGCCCAGAAGACCCTTATAAGGCTGAGTGCTAAGGCAGTAAGATTGCAGATAAAAATCAGTAAATAAAATTGCAGCAATGAGTCACAAATTTATATATGAAATAATGGGCTGTAGGCTAATTAATAACACCAGGAGTAGGATTTTGGAATTATTATAGATGAATAAAAATATCAGCTCCATGCTTAGGACAACAAATAGAATAGTAATTGAAAATTATTAGAGAAGGGATAAAGAGCRAAGCAGAGACCATCATTATATACTGTAGCCCCTTACACCCACATTTTAAATGCTACAGCTATTGTCAGTCCTTTTTCTTCCATCTGTCTATCCCGTATGTCCATCCCATATCTCCCTCCACCTCTCCCCAAGGCAGACCTAGAAAAGATTCAAAGAAAGAAGATCAAAGATATGGAATAGTTTTCACCTGTGGAACAGTTAAGTAGACTGGACCCTCAGGCTGGAAGAAAGGTGTCTGAGAGAAGATAAAGTTGTCTTGTAAAATCATAAATGGTGGGGTACTTATTCCCTCTTTCTTCCAGCACATGAGGTAAGGAACCTCAGATGAAGGTAACAGGAGGCAGGTTCACAGCAAATAACTGTTTTTCCCAGCACATGAACTTCTAGTTAAGACACAGCCACTGGATTCTGAGAAAGGTGAGGTGAATCAAAAATTATGAGAGGAATCCCTTGGCCCTGTCATAGACTCCTGAGTCTTAGAAGACTATTGATATGGTATATCTGCCAGCCATTTATATATTATGAAGGTGCAAGTTTACATGCCATTTCCTGTGAAGATACTTTTCCTGCAAAAGACTGAAGATTCATTTACAATATTGAGCTGGCCCTGCAGATGCAGCATTTTGGATTCTCARATACTGATAGTTCCTTCTTTGGTGCTCTTGGCAAAATACCTTTCAAGTGGGTAACTATCAGGTGAATACAAGATGTAATTCGAAAATTCTACCTTATATGCAACATTTAAAYGTCTTACACAACCTAGAGCATTCATAAACCATGTTTTGTAGCACTTTTGACTATATTTTTACTTTTCTTACAGGGTAAGTTTAGATTGGATATGAGGAAGAAATTCTTTACTGTAAGGRTGGTGAGGCACTGGAATGGGTTGCCCAGGGAAGTTGTGAATGCTCCATCGCTGGCCGTGTTCAAGGCTGGATTGGACATAGCCTTGTGGCCTGGTTAGTGGGAGGTGTCCCTGCCCCTGGCAGGGGGGTTGGAACTAGATGATCTTAAGGTCCTTTCCAACCCTAACTATTCTATGATTCTATGATTCTATTTTGGCTGTATAATGAAATTTATCCAGTTCAATTCCTGAACAGATTAATTTTTGCAGTATTCTTTCTATCTCTACCATTCTATTTCCCATAGTAGGCATGCACTCCATTTTTTCCTACAATGGCTGCAGATGTTTCTTTCACAACATTCAGTCCATTTTTTTTTCCTAAACCCTTCACACACTGATCCTAATACAGATAAAACAAYTAAAAAGGTTGCTAAAAAGGAATAAATCGAAGCCCTGGGGATGAACCAGAAATAAGAAAAATACCAATGCTATTCCTCAAACTCTTTTTCCAACAATGTACAAGTCTATAAAAAGARGAAAAAACAAACTTAACAAAATCAATCACATAGGAGACAAATGGCCCTGCATTATCCTCCAATATTTTAAATATTTATATTTATGTGGAGATGAGAAAAGAAATACAGTTGTAGGCCCTCATTTCAAAAGAATGCCAAGTCACCTTTTAATTGCCTAACTTTTCTTTGATACATTGATTTAGGATATKAAAAGGACATTTGTATACACACCTCAGGTTTGGTTGTGGTATATATCAGGTCTCAAACCCTTCYGATAATCCCATGTCATAAACTATGCCATCCTGTCATTTTAATCTCACAGCTAGATCTGTAACACCTCCAAATAAAATAGAGGCAGTTTCTGTTCCTATGGCAGAGAAARTCCAGATGACTGCTGCTGCTTCCTAACAGACTACATTTTTAGTTTGTCCTACCTGGGACTCTGTGCTGACCTCCACACTTTTTTGCAACAGTGGTTACATGTGCAACTGAAGCATTTTTCYTTGCATTCAGATTATGGCAGATTAGGTATCTGCARCAGAAGCATGCAATCTCGGYATTGGTAAACCCATCTCTMTAAGCCAGTTTTGCCAAGCAGCAGAGTTACACATCCCAGCTGTCCATCACCATCCACCTCCTCCCCTCTTCCGTGGATCTGGCCTTTCTGCTAGCTCTGCTCTAAACCTTCCATTTTAATTGAGATCTATCCCATTTTATGTTCTCCCTTACTGTTATAGCAAAGCACTTGAAAAGGCAGACAGAAATGGGTTTACTTGCTTGCATGTAGAAGAACAGCTAATTTAATCTGACTGCGTGTCTATCTATGTCTCCTTTACACCAGTACTGCATTCCATTTCCCTGCCTTTGAAGGGCATCTTTTTCAGGTCTTTAAACAGCCTTGGATAAATGAATCTGTTCTTGCCATGATCTATTATCCCTGCTGTCTGAAAGTTAGAAGAATGAGAAAGCTTGCCAAAAAAACCTGAGAACAGAAGAAATTAGCAAGAAGGGGGTCAATGAGCTAGTTAGCTTCAGGTACCACTGTCTGGATCACAGCTGAGGAGAGCACTTCCAGCAAGTGATGCCCAATTGTTCCAGCATCTTGAAGCGTCATCCTTGGAGCTGTAACATTGGTCAATCATCTGACAGACTGAGACTGCAGGGGTGATGCTCACTCATTTTGAAAGAAAACAGCTTTCACAGTGCTCAGCCTAGTGATACAGGGATATAAGATGAGGGGCACGTGTTACACAGGAATAAACCACAAAAAGTCAATGTAACTATGCTGCTTCTCAGTGCTGTGCTCGGCAAAACTTCCTTCTTCCCCAATAGTTTTCCCACAACCCCCAGCAGGATCAAGACCTTTCTATATCAGACACAGTGTTCATGTCTAAGAGTTTCTAACTCAAGAGACTATACTGAAGGAGAGCTAATAAAGAAAAACTGTGTCCCATTTCTATAGCAATCAGCAGCATAACAAGTGTGTCTTGCTTGTTTCAATTTTCCCCACACACATGCTAATTACACAAAGTTATTTTTGATATGATATATAGACAAAGGAAAAGATTCGTCATCTTTTCTTTTTTTTTTTTATTCTTTAATAGCAAGAATATGCACCTTCTTGTCAGTACACAACCTCAATAGTGAAAGACATCATTTGACTGCAGGTGTGTTTCAAATGAAGGTTTGTTCTCAAAACAGTATCTTCCATCTCAGCTTCTGACACACTGCAGTTATATCTGAAAAATGCAGACACAGACACACCTTTTTTTAAACCAGTTTTGTCAAGTCACTGCCTAATAAGAGCGCTATGTGAAGAGGCAAAGCTAATTAGCCAGGTAGATTTTATCAAGGGAGAAAAGGCCCTTATATTTGCAAGAGGGGAGAAATCCTGGCCTACTTTATAGATGTGCTGGTACTTTTATTTTAGGCATTTTCTTCTGTCTTTCTAAAGACAGTAGCCAATTTCCTAATATTATAGCAAATGTAGAAAGGCTTGGTGTATTTTCGTACTAAATATAAGTGTTTCAACTTAGGTTTCAATATCTCCCTCTCAAAGAAAAAATATTTTCTCACAGCCATTTACATAGGCAATGCAAAATGGAAATACATACCTTCAAATTCACCCCTTTCCAAAATCTTAAAGTCTCTGTTCAGAAACACTTTAAAATCTAATATAAAGAAAGCATGGAGAATAGTGGCTTCTCCATCTTTCATTCTCTTCAAGTCCAGACTGGCTACCTTTTTGGAAGATAAGCTCAAATGAAAAACACATTATCTGGAGGACTCAGCCTGAAGATAACAAGGTGAAGCATAACAGATAATCAAAATGTGCTGCTCTGATGTGATCTTACTTCTTGTGCTGGAGGGAAGGAACATGGGTCAATGAAGAAGTGCCCGTGCAGAGGCTGCCGGAGGATCTCCCTAGTTTTGAGGACATGCCATAACTGTGCCCAGCTCGGACAGGTAAAGCCACAGACCCCTTCCCTGCTCCCACTTATAACCTCTTTCTACATGAGGAAAAAAAAAAAAAAAAAGTGCACATGCTGGTCAGGAAAGAGCCGCAAAATATTCTTGTCATATCCTAGTGAGGCCGAAGGATCACAGACTACATTGCAGCATATACCTGTATAGCCCAAGTATATGCTGTAGACCCTGTATTTCATTTTGATCCAGATAAGGATTTAATTTGAAGCACTCACTTCATAGATAGTTCAAAACCTGGAAGGCACTACTGGAATGCAACCCTGTTATCTATTTGTAATGGTCTGAATAGACACCTAGGTTTAGTGGTGTTTTATTATTACAGATCACCCACAGGAGGGTTTAAATAAAAATACTTCAGATGATGAATAGATCATGAATTCTTCATGTCACTTTAAAGGTTTGCTTTTCTGAATTTGCATTGTCCAGGTGTGCATGGTTTTATTTGTTGATTCTCTTCTTCAGTTTACAAACCACTAAATTTACAAGCTTCATTTGGAATAATCACATCTACCTGAGAAGTGTGAATACTTCTGCCAGTACACATGGGTATTTCCACCACTTTTTCTCTCTACAAACAAATTCACTGGAAAGTTCAAGGCTTTCCATATGGAGCCAAAAGGGAAGTTTGTGGATTTTAGTGGAACTAATGGAATTTTTTTTCTATTCTACTCTAATTAAAATTAATATCACTTTGGCTCATACTGACAACACTAACCATAAGGAAATTTGTAGTTAAAACTTCCAGCTCACTAGGCTTAGATGCTGCTGCACACATGGTATGTGTGATCACTGTCTGTTCCTGATAAAAGCCCATATGGCTATAAAAGCTATGCAGCAGTGATGTTTTATCCTCACTTGTTATTAACTAGTTTCTCTRCTTTTAACCATGAGTTATTTGTTGTCTATTTTCTCCATATGCATAGGCTATTCTCACAGTCATCACAACTCCTCTAGTAACTACCACTCAGGTCATTTTGCCTTTATAACCTGACTTCACGCTGCCCTCAGCAACACTCCCTTTCTTTTACCATGGAGAGAAATTTAAACTTCGTGTGAAAAGGTACAAGACTTGACTGCTAAACAATATCCAGCAGAGGCATGAGCTGCCATCAAACCAGCTTGAGCTGAGGGCAGTACATGACCTCTGGGCAYGAGGAGTGGGAGGGAAGCAGTCAGGATGAGTTGGGGGAAAGCACTGGAGAGGTGCCTGMAAGCATAAGGAATGCAATATCAGTCAAAGTATTGTGCTCACTTGAAGTTGAAACACCTTTCTGACTGAGCACAGAACGTGTATCTGAGGTCATCAGAAGCTTCCAGAGGAACAGATCCAGTGCGATTCAGCAGCCCTTTCTTGCAGCCCTCCTTTAGTGAGATAAGTCATCTTATACAAAAGCAGCACCACCAAGAACCATACATCTTTACCAGTTACCAGTCTTCTCCAAATATTTCATATTCTTGTTAAAGCAGTGGCATTARTAACCACTGTGGTACCATGCAAGAGTGGTACACTGCATGGGTGGTACACTTTGGGAAACTGTACTACTGCCAGTAAGAAACTCCTCTTCATGTCATTTCCTACGTGGTCATAAAGAGTCTTTCACAAAAATACATACAAAGGGAAACATTCTTCCTGTTCTTCTTTTTTAACTCAATTTCAAAAAAAGTATCTRTTTTGTTGATTGTTTACTTGATAGGTCCTACAGCTGCTGCTCATAAGGCATGAAATACTCCCATCACTTCCAAATTATTTTAAGATCTAGTGCTTAAGTTACCCTTCCCCTGAGCTTTAATGAGTTTTAGACGCTTATTTTGTTTCTAGAATTTATCTCATTCATACACTTTGGAAGACATGCCCAGAATACATTAAGAATAATAATTAYCACTGGTGCAAATACAACAGTTTAGAGGCATTAAACTGGAAATACTAGGTTTCTGAAATGCAAAACACATGCCAATGCAAATTAATTTACTGGAGAAAATAGGGCATAGGTACGAAACCGAGGGGAGCGTTACTTTGGTGGCCATTCATTTTATGCCTTTTTTCTTCAGGTGTCTGTCAGAAATTAAACAGGTTATCTGTAGTGGAAGGCTTATACATGACAAACATGAGAATATTAGCACAATTTTTGTMCATAAAAATATCAGTGAATGYCTGTTAGCGGAGTAAGCTCATACATTCATTAAWAAGGATGTTTAAGCAGACAACTGCATTACATAATAGGGTGCTGATATTAAAGCAAGAGTCAGTGTACTGTTCTCTGATCAAAATGAGGAAGATTATCCCTAAATATTTTACAGCTTATACAAGGCCTGGATCCAAARCMTTTGACTGTGCATGGTTCAAAACYTTTTGGGATTCATCCCCAGGTGTCTAGAAGTGGTCACTTCTTCTCAGCCTCRACAGCTGAGCAGGAAGATAGTGTACCACTTGCCTCTTTCCCYTAGGGCTCTGGCRCCTCTCCTGGAGGCATTTCTCAGAGCCTTGGGTTCAGGCTTTCCCCTCTCTCCAAATCCAATCTGGTAGAATTACAAAACATTCCTCATTGAGAGGGGTCTGGAGGTTGYTGGGCTTTTCATATTTTTGTATCATTTTTATGCTGGTGGTATCTGAACACTTTCATAGAAATTTCCTGTTTCATTCTCTTGACAGGGCCACTGAATCAGAAATGGCACCAATCCTCTATATAGAGCTGCCCTTSCTATCACAAATGCACTTTAAGGTGAAAAAGATCTGGTTGCATATKCTGACAGCTTGTATTTCATTAATTTTTGTCCTTAAGTGCTATATCTTTGTGATACTAACTGTAAAAAGGGCTAAAGAAATAGAAGTATGCTAAAACTTTATATTAATTTTATAGGGAGCTATTAAAGGACAGTTAAAATGGAAGCATTTTACCCAAAAACCTAATTTCAGCTGAACTTGTGTTCTTCCCAACAGGAGGCCCATGTTAATTCTGTAAAAAATGAACTTTAAGTTACACTTACTTATTAGTAGTATTTTCATTATTACTGACAAAAAAAAAAAAAAGTTTAAGTTTAAATCCTTAAATCAGAAAATATTTCCACAGATATATTACTGCAATTAAACTTGCCTTAAAAATTATTCACTCTTAAAAAGCTATTACTTATCAGGATAGTCTCAGTTCTTTGTGAAATTTTTCCTTTTGTTTGTTTTAATACATGCTACTTTTTATAAACTTAGTCKCTTGACCTTACCAAAATTCAAGTTAAGCAGTTCCTTGGGAGAGAATTTACTATGCTCTAGATGCTCTAGTTTGTGTAAAATTAAGTGTAAATAGCACAGGTGATCTCATGAATCCTGCAACAGCCAGCTCTTGGCAGGAGCAGTGACTGCAGCACTGGCACCAGCGAACTCAGCAGACCTCAGTGCTTTCACGGACATTTCTCTTTGTCTTTCCATAAACTAAGTATCTTGTCTTTCAAATGCTTAGTAAGTGCAATTATGCTCAGCTAGGACTCTTTCCTTTCACTGCTTTCCTTTCTCTGTTGACAGCTAAGCTACTAACTGTGATGTTCTGTGAACTGCACATTTCTTCTCCCTTTCCACTGTAAGCAGCAGGCAGTGGAATCCTAGCCTAGTACAAGCAAATTTATTGTATACAGTAGGTAAATATTTGCTGTACTAAGTCTCATAGTTGCTCCTCTTAGTTTTTTCCACAATCATATTAAAGTTGGATTATGGCTTAATATTGTTTATTGTCTTCACTTTGCCTACTCAATAGCATAGCAACACTGTTATTTAACATTTTGAAACACTTTCACACTCACATAGCTGAAATGACGTTTTGTTTGGTAGAGACCCTAAATTCACGCCGAGGGAGAAGAGAAAGAATAGATGTCCACAGAAGCCTGCCAMGGATGCAGAGCCAGCACCTCAGCCGATAAAAATGATCCTCTTGCTTCCATGGTGGAACAAATTATGTCCCTAACAAACATGCATGAGCTGTAAACTGTAACATGCTTAAACTCCTATGAACTCTTATACAASTGTTTAATTTTGTAGAGCTACTACAGGGTTGTTTTCATTAAAATAGTTAATAGTCATTGCTCTGCCAGTTAAAAGTAGTATGCAACAGTTTAAAAACCAAAAAGTGACCAAGAAAGCATGGAAGAAGCATCCTTAGAAAYGGATCTCCAATTCCCAAATGTTTCTGCAACAAGTGAAAAAAACTTTGCAACAGCAACAGAAAAAACAAACCAAAAACAACAACAAACAAACAAAAAAAGAACAATCACTGGCAAAGAGCTCTCTTTCCCCAGGAGAGGTCTTGACTTCTCTGAATGACCCATGGTCCACTTGAAACCAAGGAAAACCTGCTGTGGTGACTAGTTCTGTGCACTTAACCACAAGCTGTAAGAATTYCCCATAATTATGCTTTGCAAGTAAATTACCACCAACATAACAAACACATCCAGACTTAAACATAAACAAAGATATTTCTGGGATCTTTGAAGAGGGAGAAAATGTAATAATGCGATTAGAGCTGCTCATAAGATAGCCATAAAAGAACTTCCTGTTTGAAAGGATTTTGCCCACATGTTCTACCAAGAATAATACTAAACAATCACAATAATTGAGATTTCTGCAGGGTCTTTGACCCAAGTTGCTTACAGAACAAAAGGGAGATTCCTTCCTAGTTTTCCAGGTTTTTGTTTTGTTTCATAATCTCGAACTTCAAGCTATGCCTCTAGGTGGAAGATGGTGCTGACATTCACAACACCTATCAGGGATGCTGGAAAGACTGCCTGGCACAGATAAAATGCCCACAGACATCTACCCCCTAAGGCATAATCAAAATCCCCTGGGGATGGCACAGGGAGTCAGCGATTCATCTTGTGCACTTTCATTAGAGGAGTAACCTGGGCAGTTCTCCGCTTCTCAGCCAGAAGTACTGGAACTGTTGCTGTTGCAAATACAGGCACAAGCTGGTTTAAATATAACTTGATGGTGTCTAAACGCATCTATTCCTCCGGTTACTTAACATGCCATCTTGGTACGTGTCTAAATTTAACTAGAATTACTACTATTTAGAGTGGATGTCACTTTACATAACAGCTAACGAAATGTTTGTCTACATGTAAATAGCTTCCTTGCAGAAGTGAAGCTAGTTCCTGTACTAACAGCAGCTCACTTTTTACTGAAGAGGAGTTCCTCTAGACCACTGCTCTTAACTTGCAACAACCGAAAGTTGTAAGGGCTGAACTGCATGCTCTGAAACTAACAAATAACAGAACAAAATAATAGATAGATATATGTCCCATTTGAAAAATTTGAAACAGGGAGGCCAGAACATGCCCAGTCTGCCTAGAGTTAAAGGGCAYAAGAGTAAGACTCAGCTACAGTTCCTTCCTGCATTTCTTCTCAGTAGCCAGATTTAAGGTCTGAGCACACATGTGGACTGTTGCCTCTGTTTAAGAGCAAATTAATTACAAGCATACTGGAAATGTGATCAAATTAAACCCCTCTTGCTTCACACACTCTTGCTTTATGTATTASTGTTCTCTGGTTTGAATTTCCAGAGAGAAAATGGACAATTAAAACTAGGTGGCTTGTGACACAGAATTTCCTAGCTATTAAGTAAGTAAGTATTAACTCGTAAGTAGCTGTGCTAGCRCCAGTGCATGGCTGGGAGAAGGCATTGGCCAACCTGGCAGTCAGAAGCTTGTGAAGGAATAATTGAAAGAATTAATAGACAGTACCATATGGTCACAATTTGGATCTGGCCACAGGCAGTACAGAACTTGATTTCAAGAATGGTCTTCTGTGGRTCCTGCTCAGAGAGCTGAATTGGAGCTGCACAAAACTTTTGTGTTTCCATGAACTAGGTATCTTGTCTTTCTATTGCTTAGTAAATGCAGTTATGCTCAGCTAGGACCCTTCACTTTGACAGTGAAGAACAGAGCACTGATGCTCTGTTGCAGTGGAGCAGGAAGCACTGGGCTGCTTCACTA
>CABHOG010000234.1:82336-99841 GCA_902168055.1 Aratinga solstitialis
GCATGGAATAGCTCTTTGGTCAGTTTGGGTCAGGTGTCCTGTCTCTGTCTCCTCCCGGCTTCCACCCCTCCCTGGCGGAGCATGCGACTCAGAAAGTCCTTGGTCAGGCCAAAACATTCTAAGCCATAACTATAAACATCGGTGTTATCAGCGCTGTTCCCAGACCAAAAATTGAAAACACAGCACTGCACCAGCTACTACGAAGGAGAAAATATGACTGCTGCTGCTGAACCCATAACAATACATCATTCCTGTTCTTCACCTGGGAAGTGAAGGGTGGAAAGCATCACAGGAGCAAGCAGGACAGACCAGCATCTCTAGGATATGGTCCATATCACTGAAATAAAGGAGAATTTCAGAGTGCACGAACATTCCTGGAGCCTTAGCAGAAAGCACTTTCACTGCAAGTTGTGCTGGACACATAGCACCCTTGTTGGACTCACCAGAAGATAACCCAATTGGAGGAAAGAGCTTGGTCTTTGCTGTAGAATCAAAGTTGCACCAGAAAGAAAGTCCCTTCTCTGTAGTCAGTCACCCAGGTCAATGAATCTCTTCCAGCAACATCATCTGTTGGGACTGTGTGACTGCCAGAAGCTTAAAGCTCATCTGCCTCACACAATACTGTCGGCATAGGCTGCAAAATTATTTTTTCTTGGGGGTGTGTGTGCAATAGCCAGATAGAACAAAGATTGATTTTCGCATCCTAGCCTAAACTTGGTAAAACAAAAAGGTTTAAAACCATGAAAAGCATTTTAATAAAATAGGTGACATCTTTTCAGGTCAAATTTTTATCTACAGCTCACTTTTGGAAAAAGGTTGTTTGAGAAAGGTTAGGTTTCACATTGGTGTGCAGATGGGCACTGGCACTTCTAAAAAAGGTTAAGGCAAAATTTCCACACCTAAGTTCCTAAGGTCTTAAATTAGGTGTTAGACCTCTACACCAAAATTCAGGGATCTGTAAGCAACCGCAAAGGTAAGACACTGATGCCTCTGAAAGGCAGATATCTTCTTTGGGTGCCCAACTGTGACACAGCACAAGCCTGGGACTTGGGCACAGCCCACAGCATATGCAATGCCAACACTCTCCTGCCCCAAGGTTCCCACTCAGGGCAAGACGATACCATTTATTCTGGCTGTCACAAGTAATATTCAGTAAAGCATGTTAAAGAGAGATACTCTAAGAGACATCAGAAATGAATAACTTCTCAGAACCAGGCTCTAAGCAGTTCAAAAAGCTTTTCTGCTGACAGTAGGTAATTTTCAACTCTAAAGATGAAGTATTTATCCTTTGAAGCTCTGCCATTCATACCAATAAATACTCAAGAATCCTGAAATAGATATTTACTAAAACAAAAAGCCTGTTCAAAGTTAATATCTTTTTCTATTTCAAATGCAACTGTACACAGAAATTCTTTGGAGCTTTTTTAAAGACAAAAGCAAGAAAAATAAAGTAAAGGAAAAAAAAAATAAACAATTCTGTTCCTATGCAGTGAGCAGTAATGTAATATAGAAAAGTGTCAAAATGAAGCACTAAATGGGTTCACTTTCTGTAAATCAAGCCAATACAAATTTCATGAAAATTTCCTTGTTAGAGGTACAAACTATCTGCTAAAAGAACAACCTTGTTATACCATAATATTATCATTTGCACTGCTCCAGCCGAATGTCAAGTTGCCTATTACATTGAAACAACATTATCGGGTATCAGAAAACAGTGTCTAGATTCGTGACAGCACATTCCCAATACTGAGACCTGAAATCTTAATTGTGGAGGTACTGCTGAGATTATTTTCTTCCAAGCATTATCGTACTGGTGCCCTGAAGTTATTTAATAGGCATTATAAGAGTGAGTATCAGTTTACTATTGTTTCATAATAAATATAAATAATTAATCCTTGCACACTGTACTTATATTTGTAAATTTAACTTTATCCTTCATGTTTTTTGCATGGCATTTTGGAATAGGTTAACCATCGCAATAATTACTTCTGGGTGCCCTCACTTTTTGCTCACTAACTTCTTAATAGCTGTGTATAAAAATAGTCAACATTATGTCTAAAATCAACAAACAAATCAAGATTTTTTAGTAGATTCCCAGAATGCTTTTATTGTCAACTGTGAGACAACAAATTTACGAGCATTTGGCAGCTGCACAATGAGAAATCATGACACAAAGCCTTAGCTGCTGGCACACGTATCTGATACTCCAGGCTATGATGAAAGTGGTAAGCTAACAAATGTGTAACTAGTTATTCTGTCCTATTTATATAGTTAGATCATCAAGATAAAGGAAGGAAACACAGAGGTTATGTTTAAGCATAAAAGGCATAGCCACCGTCTACCTGCTTCTTAATTTCTAGAGAGGAAACAAGGGTCTACACAGGCCACTATCCTGTGACAAGAACTAACAACTCGTATTGTATTTATTTTGTAGCATTCCTATTTATGAAGTTAAACCTATTCAGACTGCTCACAGATAAGCAGTGTTATTTTATTACTGGAATGAACAGTGTCTGTATTCACCTGATCGACTCAATCCTTTTTCACAACTGCAGTGACTTAGGACCACATTTAGAGAAAAGCCTGGTATCCAACAACTTTTATTAAAGCACCTAAACAAACCCATTTGATGTAGTTCATGTAAGCACCACAGCTATTCACTTTTAGAAAGAACTTGACAAAGTATCTACCTTGAATTCCATTCACATCAGTTAAGCAATCATGAAAAGAAGAATGAACCTAGAGATTTCCCACAGCTTATCCTGAAGTTTTCCTCTCCTGTCTGCTACTGTCGTTGCCCATTTACACAAGGACAGAAGCACCCTTCTGTACCTGAAGGCATTTAGTTATGTATTAAAGGCTTTTTTTTTTAAAACCAAGAGACCTTCCTGAAAGCTATTGTCATGAGAATCAAAGTAGGGCAGCAAACAACTTACAGTTGTATTATAATCNAAGGCTTTTTTTTTTAAAACCAAGAGACCTTCCTGAAAGCTATTGTCATGAGAATCAAAGTAGGGCAGCAAACAACTTACAGTTGTATTATAATCCAAAGGTGTTTCAAGGCAACTATTCATTCTCTTGAAATTATAAGATGCACAAAAATGTCTCAGAAAGAATTGCAGATGAACTGTGACCCCATTAGAGCCTAAAGCACTTGCACACATTTGAGTTCTAGATAACTGACTTTGTTGCATTCATTTCATTTACAAAACTTTTCCAATTATTTCAAGAGCTTTTATAAGCTCCATAATTTTAAAGACTTATGTATAGATATATAAATATACTCTTTTAAAAGGAAGGAAAAAATATCCAAGAAAGTACAAATATAATTCACCAGTGAATTGACAGTCTCGAGAGGGGACACCTGCAGTGCCTGATCGGGGGGAGGCTCGGCGTCCAGGAGCTTCAGCTTGGAGCAGCAACAGGCACCGAGGGAGCCTCAAGTCCTAGACAGGTCTTGTCCCGGAACCGGCAGCTCAGCGGACACGAGCAGCTGACTCAGAGGGGGCGGTGCCAGGAGGAGCGGCACCAGTCCTCACTGGTTAAAAACCTGGCCCAGGGAGCGCGAGCGACCAGGAGCGTGGCGAACAGGGCGGGTTCAAGGCAGTTTGCGCAGCAGTTAGAGTGGGATGGTGAGCACTTGCCGTATGACCAGGGCTCAGTCTGGGAGCTCTGCTCTGGCTGCCCCGGCAGCGGCCAGTGTAGGCACCCAGACAGAGCTGATGGGAAGGGAGGCTGCAGTGCAGAGCTCGGGGTGTAGAGAGCACCGGCACTGGTCTCCTGAGAGGAGGGTGCGCAATGGGCAGGGCTGCACTCTGTGCTGCCTGGTGGAGGTCCTCCTGCAGCAGATGGCTGAGCTGCGGGACGCTGTTACTAGGCTGAAAGGTGTCAGGGAAGCTGAGAGGAAGCAGCACTGCTTGCTCCAGGACCAGACTGTGCAGAGGCCTCGAGCATCCACTATCGCTCATGCAGGAAAGGAGGCCGCTAACCCAGGAAGCTTGGAAACAGTAACAGAAAAAAAAAAAAAAACAACAAAAAAAGAAGGAAGAGGATAATTAAAAGCAAGGAGCTTCCTCCTAAATCTGTTGTTCCCACCCAGAACTGCTTTGCTGTCCTGCAGGGGGCTGATGAGAAATCACACACCCGCCAGGAACAACAGGCTGATGCACTGGTAAAGAAGATCACTACTGGTGCTGCCAGGAAAAAGCGGAGGGCCGTAGCAGTAGGGGACTCCACTATGACAGGAGCAGAGGCGCCCGTCTGCCGACCTCACCCAGGCTCAAGGAAGTTGTGTTGCCTACCAGGGGCTTGGATCAGGGATGTTGCAGAGAAGCTGCCTGCTCTAGTCGGTCCCACTGACTATTACCCACTCCTAGTGATTCATGTGGGTGCTACTGATATAGATAGCAGTAGCTCAGAGAACATAAAGAAGGACTATAGAGGTCTGGGAGAGGTGGTTAGGGGCTCTGGAGCTCAGAGTGTCTTTTCTTCAATTCTCCAGGATACAGGGCAGGACCTTAAAAAGGCTAGGAGGATTGGCCAGGTTAATAAATGGTTAGAAGGGTGGTGTTGTAGTCAGGGGTTTGGGTACCTTGAACATGGGACTCAATTTAGTAGGCCAGGTCTACTGGTGGCTGGTGGAGCTGGTCTGATAAAGAAAGGGAAGAGTGGATTTGGGAGGAGGCTTGCCAGACTGGTCAAGGGAGCTTTAAACTAGATGTGTTGGGGTACGGGGGGTATCATTCCATCCCAACACACCCAGTCAGTTGCCAGCACCTATAATGAACATTTAGAGCAATGTAGAGATCATAGAATCTTAGAATAGTTGGGGTTGGAAAGGACCTTAAGATCATCTGATTTCAACCCCCCTGCCAGGGGCAGGGACACTTCCCACTGCACCATGCCACCCAAGGCTATGTCCAATCCAGCCTTGAACACCACCAGCGATGGAGTGATAGGACAAGGGGTAATGGGTTCAAACTTAAACAGGGGAAGTTTAGATTTGATATGAGGAAGAAATTCTTTACTGTAAGGATGGTGAGGCACAAGAATTGGTTGCTCAGGGAAGTTGGGAATGCTCCATTGCTGGCAGTGTTCAAAACCAGCAGCACAGAAGAAGGAGGCAGCAACACCACTCTGCCAAGTGGAAGTTTCCTCAGTGCCAGTTTTCTGCAGCAAAGAACTGTCTTCACAGTGTCTCAGCTCACCACTTTTTTTAAACCTTTTATTTCCAGTGGGGAAATCCTTGTCAAATATGCCCAAATATGACACTTGACTGGGAATATGATCTATTGGCAAAGTGTCTCCCTTCATCCTTTTACAGATCTGCTGGAGAACTTTTCCTCATGGCAGTACCTGATGATCTCAGATGAATAATTCATTCATTCAGTACCTGGTTTGATGGGAAGAAGAGAGATAGTTAAACAAGTCCTGGCAGAAGATCTGGTTAAGATAATAGGCATATTGTGGCAATCAATGTAGAAACCTGATAAACAAACCCCAGTGCATAACAATCAGCAACATTAATCAGCAGCTTCAACAAGGAAATAAAATATTTTAAGAAACAGACACCACAATTGTGATTAATTCATAAAAGACAGAATTTGTGGATAAAGTAAAATCAGGTGAACACACTTGTTATATATTCATGAGAAGTGCCTCCTTTGGTAATGATACCCATATTAATACATATTAGARGGGTTGAAATTGAGAGCTTTTGAGCTCATTACACCAACCAAGTTTTGAAACAGAATTAGCTCAGTGTTTCTATGGACACTGTGTGCTCCCCTCACAGCTGAAGTAACCCGAAATGTGCAGGCAACTGAGGGCTGGAAAAATGAAGGGGACAACGCTACTTTTACACATTTAGTTGACAGAATGAGTAGAACTGAAAGTGAAGACTGAAATTGTGATATAAGCTTTTTGAGGCATGTGTCTTTTTATCAGTGTCCTGAAGAAACATCAGGGAGGAACTTTCGGTTACAGAAGTAGGCTAGAACTCAGGCAGCTTTCAGGCTGCAGGAGATGCAAGAACAAATTGAATTACTTTTCTTACAATATTACACAAGATACCTTTTACTTTTGCCAGCTTTTATATTATAGCCAGTTCACCTGATAATTGACTTTTAGCATGCAATATCTCACAAAATGAAGCTTTCTTCTTTCCCCCAGATATGGTTGCATCCGCTGGTGTTTACAGTGAGACTTATCAATATAATCTAATTTAAACTAGAAATAAGAAAGAAGAGACTTGAAAATATGCAAGTCTATAATTCCAAATTATAAATAGTCTCTAATTAAGGGAAGCATTCACTTATGAGTAAGTTATTGCATGTGATCTTACAATTGCATTTCTGACACTTCTCGGCATTCACTACTTGTCACTACCATCTATGGGAAGAGACCACTGATCTAATTCAGCACAGCAACACACTTATTTCACTATAAGTACAGTAAGCAATCCCCTACACTGACATTATGCAGATAGGAATAACTATCTTTTTTTTTTGCAGAATGGCTCATTGCAGTTCATATATCTTAAGCAACTTACTAATTTTACCACCATAAGCAAGGATTGTAGTAAGGATCATACTCCCTTGGCATCAGCAAGTACATGGTGCCAGCCTTATTCCCACTCTGCAGAGTCTTGCTGACTGGTTAGAATTAGGTTATTTCAGCAAGTCTTAGGGGATTTACTAAACTGTAAATATATTCATAGATCCCTGGTCAAAGGATTAGCTCATAACTATGGAGGTTTCCAATTCTAGATGGCTCTAAAACACTTCAAAAATATTCTCCAAGAAAAGCAGGGCTGTCACTCAGAAAAGCTTTGAGATGTATGGAGCACTACTGAGCTAAAGAACACCTGTGTTTCCACACAGCCACAGCAAACTGCATGTCACAATATGGCAAGCATTTTGTATTGGAATAATGTTTAACTAACTTTATTCTGCTAAGGTAAAGAGCCGCAGTGATCTCAAAAAACACCTTGAATGTTTGCTGCCAGTCTGTGTTTTCAATAAATGAAGCAAATCTTTATTCCAAGACATGGAATGAAGTAGACATACATGAAAGAGCAATTAGAAGTTTGTTAATTTATTTTCAAACACACACTATGCCTTTGCTTCCCTTCTTCATGGAAAAGTACTAGAATAGAGCAAGAGACATTCCTTCCACGATTCCTTTCTCTGCTGAAACCAGGAAACTTTGGAAGCCTCGCAGGAAAGTCTTCTTCCAACAGCAGAAGTTTAGGTATGCTCTAAAGTGGACAGTTCTGGATAATTATAGGTCTCTTCACCAGATTACCCCTAGCTATTCATTGAACTACACTATTTGTTTCTGATGACTGAGGAATACATATAGTTTACTTTGACTTCATCTAGGTCAACATTTCTTCCATTTTTTCTAAACTTTTCGGAAAGCACAATATTCAAAAATGCTTAAGAAACTGAGAAACCTGAGATTCCTGAAAATGGCAACTACGTGTTTGGTAACTGATTTTAGTTGTTTGGGTTTTGTGGGATTTTTGAGGGGAGTTTTTTGGTTTTGGTTGTTGGGGTTTTTTTTTCCATGAAAAACCTAGGCACTCAAGGATTAGCTTTTAAAGGTTTGTAGCTCTTCCATAACACACATCAATGCCTACTGTGGTTTTCAGAAAATAGCTAGGGAACTAAGCTTCAGAAATGTTTCTCTTGCTGGCTAATTTGCTCTGAAGTCAGTAGGAAATCTTCTGGGAAGTTATTTATGTCAATAGTTATCACACCACTTAAGTCATCTGATCTAATGATCCCCAGAGAGTTGCAACAGTGGGAATTATAATAGCAAAAATACCCTGGATATTGCCTCCACTATTTCAAAAACACTGGTCATAAAGGCTAGTAACTAAGATAAAATCTCGGGCCACGATCCCTCAGTTTGAGTATCAGAACACAAGCAGAGTTGTCATTGCCAGGTGGTGTTCCTAAGGGCCAGATGCTTTTATCTCAGCAAAAATCGTTGAACATAAAAAACTTGTCGTGGTAGCCCATGCATTCTCTATCTGGCTTCTCTCTCCTCATCATATACAGAGGAGCAGCTAAAGGGATAACTGTGCTGATAGATGGCCTGGAAATGCAATAAATGAAATAAGCTAACAAAAAAAGCACAGCTCTAGATCCTGAATAAAAGGATGATTGCATTCAAGTTGTTGATTATTCTGAGTCCATTTGTAGATTAAAATTTACAGTCGTCCTCATTGCAACTTAAGGGTGTCCAGAAGATACTGACTTCATCCACATCTCTGGTTTGTAACCCAGTTCCCCATTGAGTTGAATTCCAGAATGACTGGATAAYAGAAAATGCATTTTTTCAATAATATATAAGCATRTTTTTAATCMTTCTGTGAAGTTCCATAAGAAGGRCATGGAACTGTTAGTGCAAGTCCAGAGGGTGGCATGAGGGTGATAAGGGGGCTGGAGCACCTCCTGTACAAAGGCATGCTGAGAAAGTTGGGGCTGTTCAGCCTGGCAAAGAGAAGCTGCATGAAGACCTCAGAGCAACCTTCCAGTGTCTGAAGGGGCCAACAAGGATGCCAGAGAGGGACTCTTTGTAAGAGCATGTAATGATAGGACGACGGAGAATGGGTTCAAACTTAGGGTAAGTTCAGGTTAGATGTAAGGAAGTTCTTTACTGTGAGGTTAGTGAGGCGCTGGCACAAGTTGCCCAAAGAAGTGGTAAATGCTCCATCCCAGGCAGCGTTCAAGATCAGACTGGATAGAGCCTTGGGCAACATGGTATAATGTGAGGTGTCCCTGCTTATGGCAGGGGATTAGTACTAGATGATCTTAAGGTTCTTTCCAATCCTAACCATTCTATGATTCTACGAAATTACACACTTTCCCTCTCTGATGAGTACTGCCCGAGAAAAGCTGGGATGTCTTAGCCCTTTTTCACTGCTTAAGTTTTGCAGTCTTCAGCAGTTTCTCCAAATCCAGCTAAAAGCAACCAAAGATCTCCCTACAAGTAGGTCCTCAGCCAGCCACATTATATTTCTAATACTGACAAAGAGTGGTTAGTCAGATGACATTGAGGTATACCTAACTAAAGCATTAAAAAGTAATTAACAACATAACTTCTGAGTGTTTTTTGTGGGTTTTTTTTTTTGTTTTTTTTTTTTTATTGAAATCAAAGATTTTTTTTTAATATAATTTAAAAACTGTCAGACAAATTGTCTACATAGAATCACAGAACAGTTATAGTTGGAAAGGACCTTAAGATCATCAAGTTCCAACCCCTCTGCCATGGGCAGGAACACCTCAACCTAAACCGTGTTACCAAGCATCCTGGAAAAAGTTAAGTAAACCAACTTTGAAAGTGTTGATTACACTTCCCAGAATTTCTTTTCTGTATATTTAAAATTTTCCAATAACATCCAGGTTGCTGACTAATAAACTCCACAAGCACTACATACAATTCCGCCACCAGAATCCACTTATTAAGGCCTATAGCATCCAGCTCTGCTCAAGGATCTTGTCTGTCTATCAAAGTACCTTTTGTTAGAAAGAAACAGAATAGAAATACCTTGACCTTTCCCTGTAGTCTTCATGCAACTTTTACAAGATGAGCACAGTGTGATACTGACAGTTCAGTCTGACTAACTGCTTCATTACATAGTTTAATTTTCAAATATGTCAAACTTCAACAGTAAAGGCTGAAATTTCTTCTTCTTTGACTCTGGAATATTTTTTACTTCCTTTTTCTAGTTTGACAGAAAATAAAAATAGTTCAGCCATTTTTGAAACAAACTTAGTGAAGGATGGTTTTGCCAACATTCATATTTTTCATCTTTTCTGAAGATCCATAATGATTTATAACAGGAGCTTGAAATCTGGCATGAACACAACACTCCAGTTGAAACAGTATCTTCTTTTTGCTGGTTAAAATTTACAGAAAAATCCTAGTATTTACAAAACAAACTGTTACATTTTGATATTCTGACCATTTCAACAGGAACATGCAAGTCCTGAAGCCTGCTGAGCTGTATGTCCTCGGCAAGGTACTACACATGGGAATGTACAGCTTGGGACAGGTTTATCTTGAAAAGAGCTCTTGTTTTCTTACAGCAAAGCTATGACACCAACAGAAAAAAGTATCATAGAAAAGTTAACAAGAAAAAAAGCTAATTAGAAATTAGTTGGGTATTAAACATTCTTAACACAACTTATGTGCTGTAGACAGCATTAGAGCCTTTTAAGCTCACTCTGTATAATTTCCCCAGAATTTAAGGGCTTGTTAAATTCTCAGTACACTTGTAACTCAGTGTTTCTATTAACATCAGTGGAGTTACATTAGTTTTCCCTGAATAATATACTTTAGTTGAGCAGCCAGGCAAATAAAATCACTTTGGCTATGTTTTTAAAGTATTCCCAAATATTACCTGAAGGGCTCCTTCAATGTAACACACGCAACCCCCGACAGGGGACCCCGATGTAGGAGACAGCTGAACTGGGGGCACATTCCAAACTGTGGGTCAATAAGTTTCAGAAGGGTACCCCCGGTCACTGCTGCCTGACAGCAACTTTAGAGGAAGGGGGAAAAAGGGCTTGAAAAACGTTCCAGATATCAGCAGTTTTTTCTAGCTGTGCAAGCACAGAAGTTTCTGAAATATCAGGAGGGACAGCCCTASCAAGCCTGTGACCTTCTATAACAGACTGGACCACGGCATTTCAGAAGGGATTTGATCAGGACTGTTAAACACATGCCAAAAAGAACCGCTTCTTGGATTTTTTCAATCAAGTAGCACTATATTTGGACTGGAAATAGCCTGTGGATGAACGGGAATAACCATTAGAAGACAAGTTTCAAGCAGATACTACAGTCAAAGAAGAAAACATGAACATACCTGGGCAAGTTTCCAAACTGATTCTAGCAACACTTTTTCACATGACATCAGATTCTAAACAAACAATATTATCGTCCATGTATTAAAGAAAACCCAGCAGTGCTGAAGCATGCAMCAGCCTACAGAACACCGACTGAACAAAAACTAGATTACTTGCAAGCCATGGAAGTTAAACAAATAAAAAGCACCGAATTTTCAGGATAAGAAGCCTGGGTAAGATTTCTCAGCAAGATGAGGTTGTGAATACTGAGGTAAGACTGAAAGAAAACTGGTGAAATAGAAGTTATACAGTCTAACTAGGTAACAAGTACAATAAGTGAACAGTGCTTTGAATACGCATCAGTCATAAGGCTCAGAAAACTGTAAAGTTGGTTGCAGATAATGTGCTTAGAGAACCTGAAGTTCTCTAACTACCTGAACTCATATGGYATTTACATGAGAAATCTGGACTACAGAATGGTTCGCAGTCAGAGTTCAGAAGATCTCCTGGCAGATTAAACATGTTCCCAGTAAAATGATACTGAGGATAAACATGCAAGAGAAACCCATAAATGCTGTTTTCACAAGAATAATGCTGGTTTCTTAGAACTGACTTTAAGGAAAAAGCTAGAATGTTGTCCTCATGAGGTGCCAACACAAGCTATCAAGAGCAGTTAATAAATCACACCATTTAGCAACTTAAAATGACATGGCACATTCTAAAATTCAAAACAAAATCCAAACTATGTTCTACAAGAGAAAGAGGTACTTGCAAAGCATAGTGTATTGTTGCTGTTTATGGAAGAATTGCAGTGCACTCTCATTTTAAGATGTCCTCATGACAGTAATGCTTACTGCATGCAGCTGAATTCGCTGAGATTTTATCAGACCTTGAGTTATCTGATCAGTTGGTCCTGTATAATGAGAAACAGGAGGCCACATTTGCTCTTTCTTACAATTAAATAAACCAAAATTAGAAAAGTGTCCTGTCGAATGAGGACAAATTTCATCAGGAGGGTCAAGCAGGCAGGGTGCTAAATTTCAATTGTGTTTCAACAAGACGATTAAGTTCAGAAGATTAATAGCCACAGAAAATCATGTTGAATTCTTGTCATTGTAATATTAAAGTGAAAGATCCTAAGTTTATAGAGGTATTAAGGGGAATGAACCTTTCTTTTGCTTGTACAGTACTGAGCACTATCACAAAACCAAGGAATACCTCGTTCATCAGCCAGACTTCTGAAAGCACAATTCAGGTATTTTTCATTTTAAGTTATGGATATACTTAATAGAGTTGTTTTCTAGTTTCATGCATCAATTTTCATTCTTTTATACTGATTCCAGATGTTTCATTCCAGGAATCACTTTTGTCAGTGTCAAACTACACAATGAAAGTCAACTAAAAAAAAATAAATAGTGTAAACAAGTTTAGCAACCATAATTCTTTGCTATTCATTTTGGACCCCTGCAGCTGTATGGAGTCTTGCCTGTGGAGATATTTAGACAACTGCAGACTTAATTAATCCCAGGTACTGTCAAGAAGGGAGGCATAAAAGTGATGCTTCCAAGTAACAGCAATTAATCCTCCTGAGCCAGCTGCAACTCAAGCTGTTAGCTGTGAAGTTCCTCAAATCTTTAGTGTTCATGATAATCTCCCATATCTCTATGTACTTTATTGTACATCTGCCACAGTTATTTGTAACGTACACAGTTTTGAAAATCGAGTTTTACTCAGTTGAGGTGTGATAACATAATAAGCAGTTAACATCGGCACATTGCTCATGAACTCATATTCAGTGCTTAATTCTCAAGAGATAATTTAACAGCTCTTCCACAGATCTCCAAATTCTGCTTTACAAGAAGTAATGGCAGCATATTGGCCAAATTTATTTCATAAAGATCAAAAGGTTTTTGAGACGGAAGAGTTTCACATCTTTGTAAGATTAGTTGGATTTTAAGTATGGTCTGTAGGTCCAATCTGAAATCACAGGTTTTGAAACTAACTAACTATAAACAACTATTGAACTTGCCATCATTCCAAACTCTCAAGTTACACAGGGTATAGTGCATGTAAGCACTTCTTTATGACTCTAAAATAAATTGAAAAGTAATGGCACTGGATGTTTAACAGCTTACCTTAAGATACAGTTAACAGTAACCTGTGTTTCACTGGAAGTCTATCCTATAAATTCAAGAAATTCTAGAAGAAAAAAAAAAATAGAGCAGGCCTGGTACCCTTAACTAATCCTTATGAAGTCAGTAATGTTAAGCTGAGGAAAACAAATACGGATACTCTGACAACTATCATGCAAGTCAGTTACCTTTCACACCTTGCTCTTGATTTGAAGTTGAGGATGCAAATTCTCTGCAGTGTGCAGAAGGGACTGAAGCAAGGTATGACTGGGAAGAAACATTTTGAACCTGATGATAGGCACTTGTGTGTAAGATTAATAATTTATGTTTTCAACAGTGTTACACTTCTAGTCTTCTATGCCCAATTCCTAACACACAGGCAAAGGATACATAGGTAGWTGCAGGCATGGTTCAATCAGTATAAGATTGTATTGGAGAGACTAGCATTRTATCCTTCCATTGTATCCATTCCACAGGAAATAAACCCTYKACCTTTACAGAATATTACATGATTAATAACTAGGATCCTGATTAGGGTAAATGTAATGCACTGATATCACTACTGTAAACACTTTATAGGAGCTTTTTCCATGTTCATATTTCAAACTCGGACAAGAAACATCTGCTTATTTAATAATCAATTGTTTAAATCATAGCAAGTTTTCATTATTAATCAGCACAGATTACCCCAGTATCCATTTCACTGGATGCAAGTAAGACAACATCTGAAAGCAAAACAAACTACATGCACTACAGGTCTTAAAATCTTCCTACATCCATATCACTCGTTCTCTGAGCCTCTGCATAGTCTTCATTCCTTTAGGCCAAAAAATTTACTGAGTGGAAAACTACAGCTGCAAGCATCTATAATAAAAAACAAACAAAAAAAAAGCCTGTATCACTTGTCTTCTTCACTTTGTGTTAAATACAAAGCACAAACCAGTTATAACTGCATGTTAAAGAAGAGTTGTGCAAAGTCAGAATTTTTTTTTTTTTTTGTTAAGAACAGCAGTCCACAAATAGACTTTGAAGAGCAGGACTTGATTTACAGAAAAGCCAAAGATTGCCTGTTTAGAATTGTTAGTTTCAGGCGCAACTTCAATAGCTTTGGCAGAACAATAGGAAAATATGACATCGCTGAACTCCATCTAATAATTCAGTGCCTATACGTTGTTACTTAGCCTGCAAGAGATTATGATAATCAGTAGTTTCATAGCAGAAAAGCATTTCTTTCTTAAAAGATGAGCAGATGCAGAAGCTTTATTTCACTGCAACTTAGCAGAATGGCTGGGAGTGGGAGGACCTTAAGGAAATCATCTTGTCCAACCTCCCTGGCTTAATCGGGACCACGTAACGCCAGTTGGCCAGGAGCACGTCCAGAGAGCTTTTGAATATTGCCAGGAGTGGGGACTGCACAACTTCTCTGGGCAATCTCTGTCACCGCTTGCTAAACCTCTCAGTAAAAAAAGTGTTTCCTGATAGTCAGAGGGAGCCTCCTGTGTTTCAGTTTGCTTTATTTGTTTGTCAGATATATTCAAGTTACAACTCAAAACATATTTCATGATTTCAGAGCCCAGCAAGATTCTAGCCTGGACTCTGAAAACACCAAGCTTGACATGCTGTCACCAGTAATAAGAATCCAGTGACATGTAGGCTTGTAATCTGTACATCAGGTAGATGAAGTTGCTGGAACTCAGTGAAAATACAATTTATCTTCTTGTTTTCTTGTTTGCCAGGCTAGTAGAAGAAAACCCAGTGTTGATATTCATCACTAAATAGATTTGATAATACATATGTATGGAGGAAGTGTGCCCCCACAAGGCCAATGGCTCCACCAAGGGTCTCTATTCAAGTCACTGGTACCAACCAGTGACTGCTCACCTGAAGACATTTAACTTGCAGCTCATTAGGCAATTTGAGGCATCTCTACTCTGAAATGAAGTAGAGCCTAAATATAATTTTATTCTATGTTCATTCAATTTCTATGGACCATTGTAAGTGTGATGCTGTCTTGCATTTCCCAGAAGTATATTTTTTCTTTGATAGGAAATGCTCCTAAGGGTCAGCAACAGTCCCGCTGTCTGGGGTGATCTAAGATTTGCCTTCTCAATTTCAAATTTCCCTCATACTTTCTGCAGCTGAGCTGGTTCTCAGTTTTAGACCCATCTGCTCTGCTAGCAGGTCATTTCAATCTCCCTAAGCTTTGCTTGCATCCTACCTTTCCCCTGGATTGTTACTATTTCATTACAGCTTTTCCTTACAAACCCACCCTCTCAGCCATTGAATTATTTAATCTTTTAACTTAAAGCTATGTGCTTATATTTAAAAAGCCTCAACATTTTCTCCTTGAAAGTAAAAACTCAAGAAGCACTGTGGTATGCTAACACCAACAGATGGTTAACCTCATTCTTCACTGCAGTGAAGATGGATAAACCAGAGCAATACCATTTAGTCCACAGGACAGAGTTGAAAACAAAATATGGGCATGAGCACAGCCCCAGGATGTTTAAGTAGGGGACACACGCCAACATTTTAGTAAGACATTATATGGAACCATCAGTTACATTCATTCTATGGTTAAGGTAACCATCTTCAGCAGTAAAACACACGATTTCTAAGTGCGACATTCATTTCTGTAACCAAGGCTTGGATAGACTAGAAGAGGCTTCCAAGGTATGAGGGAATGAATGACTTCAGATATACTCAGCAAGGTTCTGGTGTAGTTCTGTGTTCCCTGTACAAGCAGGAATGATAGCATTTCATACTGAAAATAAGCATTTTTAATGTTTCTCAGTTTCCGGAAGACTATCTTTGCATGGCTATGGTATCACAAAAGAAATGTAAGCCCAAGTTCTTAAAGCTACTTATTTGGGCCCTGGGACTGGATTCATCCAGCCCAAGTACTGACTTTGGCATCACAAGTGCAAGTTTCTGCCCACATGAAGCTCTTTGCAAGACTTTATCATTAACCCTATTAGCATACATATGAGGATGAACATATACAGACACACATGAGCACATACTTAACACCGAACATTTTTCAAATCTCTCATGCCAGCTCTTTATGTGCATAGTCTTTCTCTTTACTCAGCACAGACTCCAGACATAAGTTACCCGATACTCTCAGAAAGCCACCTACCAAAATTATTATGTGCTATTCTTGTTTGTCCTCCTTTAACCAACTGTTGTATTTTAATAAGGATGATCTTAAATAAAATCTCAGGAACCATTTCTGAAAATTAGGGAACATTATACTGGTACCAAACTAAAGGGAACATCTACATAAAAAGAGTTTCTAACAGCAACAAATTCTGTCTTCCTATTCTTAGAACATGTACTTTCAGTCTCTTACTGGACTGGATTCATGAGAATCAAAGGAGCTCGATGAGGGTTGACAGTTACGATATTACTAAGAGTCCTGAAAAAGTAGTAATAAAAAGCTACAGTTAATCTTGAATTTTAAGATGAGTTTTCTAATTTGTGTGGTAAATATATAACACCAGACAAAAATGGCCTTGCATAAATCATCTCACAAGACATGCATTTAAAATAGTTGGTTTTGAACTGGAACTGAATAATGAATTTAAGCTACTACCACAAGAGAAAGGAAAGATGAAAAATTAGGTTGCCCTGCTAAGTGAGCTCCTTAACGTCAAATAGACAAATCACAGCATCATGGAAGAAATGCTACTGTATAATATGTGTCACATGTGACAAATGTCCTATTTATGATTCATGCTATATGCCACAGAGACATTGTGCTCATGTATAACTCAAATACATACAAATGGATTCAAAACACTTCGTTTCAGATGTGATATTTATCCATACAGATGTAGCTGTTACCTCTTACAGGCTGAACCCCAACTAATAGTAGCAAAACAAAACCAAAAGAGCAATGTTCCATATCCCTTTCACATGGAATATTTACATATCTGGTCATACTATGCGTGCAGCCCTGCACATGTATAAATAAATATATATACATATATATTTACCAGAAGTCCATCTGAAGCATCCTGAGAGATTCCCAGCTTTTCCATGCTAATCACCTACTCTACCAGGGCACAAAAGAAAGGTTTTGACCTTTCCAGATGCATCACTTGCTCCTGCACCATTCTTTGCTGTATGAAGAGTTTTAAWAGTTTCCAGATGCTGGCTTATAGGATGCTGACACAACTCWTGTACAAYTATAAAATCASACAACAATATTATGAGAAGGATCAGAAACAGAAGAATTTTYATAGCATTTGTAAAMCTTAGCTGAMAAGAACAATRAAATATGATGCCACTTGCAGCACAACTTGTTCTGCATTACTGCCTAGGAGCCAGCGAGGCTTGGTTGCTAYTACTTTGAAGTCTTTTTAGATCAACAGTCAGATTGGTTCTCACATTAATTTCCTCACACGAGGAGGAGAAAAGGGTGTACAGGCTTCGAGTAACAGCAGAATTACTTCTATGCTTAGAGGTTACTGGAGTTCTTTAAATACCATTTGCCTCAGTTTTCACCGGCA